>AWUE01020986.1:0-15666 GCA_001974825.2 Corchorus olitorius | reverse complement strand
ATCGTCATCCGCAAACTCAGCAACCTCCAGCGATTTTCTCCCCAATTTCCACGATCCAAGTTTGCTTCCCCTTCCGGTGCACCGAAAGTTTCAGTCTTTTCGAGTCTCGTTGATGGTTCGAAGCTTCAAAGCTCAAACCATGGAGGTTTTACCGGCGGGATGGCTCCAAACTCTGGGGTTTCGCTCCGTTCCTTTCCCTCGTCCAATTCCTCGGTTCAATTCCAGGTAATATGGCTCAAATCGAAAATGCCCAATTTCATGTTCATGAACCCTAATCTTCCAATCAAGGTGTATTTAAAGAAATTTCTTTCAATGGGGTAGAAGGGAACAGAAAGTAGATGGGGTTACTGGTAAATCAGAAAGTTTTCTTTTTTGAGAAAGATTTTCTGTTTTCTTTTGGTGAGTGCCAATTTGAAGTCTGTGTGTATCGTGGTTTTGGGAAGAACGTGACAGATGGAGTTGAGAGGGGTAATCAGTGAGGGTGGGAAGTTGTTTTGTGAGAGAGAATTTTCCTTTTTTTGATCGTTCAGTGTATGGAGAGGGCGATGGGAATCCAAGGATAGCTGTGTACAGCTGTGTGGGAAGGTTCTAGGGCTTTTTCTGTGGAGAGAGCCAATTCTTTTTTTTTTTTATTCTCATCTCCTTCCTCTAACCAATTTTGTCTTTTTCAGGTTCATTCACTGAATCCATTTGTGTGCACGTGTGGAGGTGAAATGGAGTGAGTTGGCAGGGGAATGAGCAAACGGGGAGTCTCTAAATTTTCTCTTTCTATAATTGCTTGGACTTTCAATGTGACTATGTGATGGGCAGGTGAACCTTAGCCTTTTTTTATTTTATGAATGCTACATGAGTACCCAAATCAGGCTATGTTAATGTGTCATATTATGCTCATATAGTGCTGAGTTTGTGACTTGCTGATCCTGACATTAAAAGTTTCTAATTGTAATGTATTTGGATGCCACTTTCCCACACATATTCGACCTCATATGCCTGTTGAGATTTGTTCATTGAATTCCCAAACTTTGGTGCTTATATTGCCGTTGCATATTGAGGTCCCTGGATTCTCCTGTCTTTTGTTGTGCTTGATTCCACCTCAGTTTGAGCTGTTATCGCGTAGTTTTTTCTTGCTTATTGTTTTGCCCTGCTGAACTTGATGATCGAATGATTGCTGAATGGTTGTTTTGTTCAATGCCTTGGAATAAGATGAGTGCCATATGCCTGCTGATTTGACCTTTTTGATTTGATGATCACTTGCACTTATCTCCTGCATGTATCTGCTTGCTGACTTCATTGCTAAATATTTGCTTAATTGGCTTTTTGTTTGTCACTGATGGTATGAACCTCACTTATCCTGTTATACTTCATTGTCTTGGGATCCTCGTGGCTTTGATGGGATGATGAGGCCTTGAATTCAATCTTGGTCCTCTCAATCCCTAAAGCCTATAGACAAATCTCCCCAGGCTTGTGCACTCCAACTTTGTATTTTTGCTGTGATTCTGCATGGTTCTGTGCTTTCTATCTTGGCCATCATCTTTCTGTTTTTGTAATGATTCCTGTTGATCTCTGTCCTTATGTTTTTCTGCTACCTATCTGTTGATTTATTGTTGCTTGATCTCTTTTAGTGGAGTATTAAGGCATGTTCACCAACTAATGGTGTTTGTGCCTTAAGTCCTGGGGGAACATTTTATCTTTGTATATAAAGTGAATTGGCACTGGTTGTTGCATTTTGCACATAGCTCTTCTACAAGTTGCGCACTTTTCCCCTTTTTTACAGCTCAGTTCTTTGGAGGATGAGGGCTTAATGTGTCTCAAAATCAACTTGCTTGGAAGAAAGAAAGAAAAGAAACAAGGACAATGGAGCTAGAAATAATGCAAGCACTCCCTGTATATGTAAAAAAAGATGTAAAGTGCAAGCTCTCATTCTATTTGTAATATGTAAATTTAGCAAATGGATATATAATAAAGACCAGAAACCCTCTTTTTTTTCTTCCTTTTTTGAATTTTTGTATTTCTTTTTTGGTGCAATCAAATATATTGTATGCAATGCTAAAACTCAAAATAATGCATGAGGCCTAACCAAACCACCAATTCGGACTTACCTGGAATATGCAAATGCCTTCTAAAAAAAAAAAAAAAAAGGAGCATGCTCATACCCTAAATGCTACTAAAGAACAAATTTTGCTTATTCTTACCAGTGACAACTAATGTTAAAACAATGAAGGATTAACAAATGAGCTATCTTATCAAAAAGTTAACTATGAACTAGTAAATGACCATTATGCCGCCTATGTAAATTAAGAAAATAAAATCAGATTAAAATGCAACTACTGCGTGCAATTTAGGCTTTAAAATATGCAAAAAGAAAGGTGCTCATACCAAGATTTTTTGGTTTTTTTTTAAATGCAATCTAGAGGACTAAGAATGAATTAATTGATAAAAGTTGAAAGTACACTTGAAATGACCAAAATGCCCCTGGACATGAAAAGTGACCAAAATGCCCCTGGACATAAAAAAATGACCAAAATGCCACTGGATATGAAAAATGACCAAAATGCCCCTGGACATGAAAAATGACCAAAACGCCCCTGGACATGAAAAGTGACCAAAATGGGAAGTAAAGTGATTTAATCTAAAGGATACCAGACAAAAGGGGTGTCTACAGCTGCCCCTCTTTGCGCGTTTTCCAATTGTCGAGAAGTGAGCAAAAAAGTAGTTTGCATACTTTTTGAGAGTTAGGAAGTGTGCAAAGAAGTAGACACCCGCCCTTTCTGCCGAGTCAAATGTTTCACTTTTCTTTCTACTTCAAAATGGATCGTCTCCCGATCAACTTCTTTGAACTGTCTTCCAATCTAATGTTAAAAGGACCGTCTTCCGCTTATCCTTTGAACTGTCTTCCAATTCAATCTTAAAAGGACCGTCTTCCACTTATCCTTTGAACTGTCTTCCAATTCAATTCTAAGAGGACCATCTTCCGCTTATCCTTTGAACTGTCTTCCAATTCAATCTTAAAAGGATCGTCTTCCGCTTATCCTTCGAACTGTCTTCCAATTCGCTCCTGATATCCAGTAAATCTCCTTCTTCTGAAAACCTGGTTTTAGATAACTGTCTCCCAATATACTTCCTAACAAGGTCGTCTTCCGACCAATTGGAGGCTGTCGTCACCCGAATGCTAGTTGAGAGCTTCTTCTCTCCATGAAAATATTTCCTGCAAAGTTCTAGAATGCATTCTTGAATGTGGTTAAGATGCGCGATGTTGATGCTATGGTAGTGCATGTCAATGCAAAGATGCAAAAATGTATGATGTGTTGGTTTTGATTGTTTGGTTTTGTTTTGTTTATCTTTATTCTTTGTCAAATCACTCCATGGTCTCTCATGTCTTCCTTGCACATTTCCTAGGCTCTTGACCCGCTGACCTTCTCTTATGAACCCTCGTCCATTACTTTATTTCAACTTCCTTTAGTACTCTGTCTTGTATTGGTAGCGACCTCTTGCCTCTATTTTCTCTAAGCCTTTTCCTTATACGATGACCTGGCATCTCCTACTAATACCCTTTTTGAATAATTTAAAACGACCATTCCCATGGTAGGTTTTCAATAAATTTTGAAAGAAAGACTATGATTATGCAAAAACGAACAAACGTTACTAAAACTTCGAAATTTCATTAATCGAGCAATATGTACAAATAAGAAAGAGGAAACTTAACATATAACAAGGAATTTAACATATATATATATATATATATATATATATATATATATATGGTGCCAGCGGGAAAGTGTTGAATCGATAGAACCTCATGTCGATGAATACTCCGACGACGATTTTGTGACATTTGCCAAGGGTTCATCGAGATTAGTTTTGATGCTACTTTACCCAACTCAGTCTGGACCAGATCCTTACTCTTTTGACCTTAGGATACTTTCTTGAAATGTTGTTAGCAGACTACATCCTCCTATCTTTTACCTGAGCCGCCCTTTTCGGGTTTTCGACTCAAGCTCTCCCTCTTCCATTCTTCACTTGAGTCGCCCTTTTTGGGTTTTCAACACAAGTGACCCCCGATGGACCCAAGCTGCCCTTTGTGGGTTTTCGTCTTGGATCCCTCATTATTTTGTTTTCTCTTTTTCCAACCTCTTTCTTTTTTAGGCTGAGGTTTTTTTTTTTTAGGCATAGTATTTCTTGACCGCATCGGAGTTGATGGGTCTTGGGAATTCTTCTCCATCCATCTCTTGTAAAATTAAGCCCCTCCTGAGAATGCTTCTTTACTACGAATGGGCTTCCCAATTCGGTGCCCATTTACCTCTTGGGTCACGTTGCTCTGGTATAATCTTTTTTAGCACCAAATCTCCTACTTTGAACTCTCTTGGGCGTGTTTTTTGTTGAATGCCCGCTCCATCCTCTTTTGGTACATCTGACCATGGCACAGAGCCGTTAGCCTTCTTTCATCAATCAAGTTGAGCTGGTCATATCTCTCCTGGACCCATTCAGATTCCTCTGACTTAGTTTCTCGATATATCCGCAGGGAAGGTATTTCTACCTCGATGGGTACCACGACTTCCATCCCATATACCAACTAGTACGGAGTTGCCCCGGTTGAGGTCCTGACACAGGTCCGATAAGCGTGAAGAGCAAAAGGGAGCTTCTCATGCCAATCCTTGTATGTCTCAGTCATCTTCTCTACAATCTTCTTGATATTCTTGTTGGCTGCTTCTACCGCCCCATTCATCTTAGGTCTATATGCAGTGGAGTTACTATGCGCGATTTTGAACTGTTTACACGTCTCTTCTACCAGTCCTTGGTTCAAGTTGGATGCATTGTCAGTAATGATCAGTTCTGGCAACCCGTATCGGCAGATGATTTCTTTCTTAATGAACTTGGTGACCACTGCCTGGGTAACACTCGCATAAGAAGCTGCTTCAACCCATTTCATAAAGTAATCGATCGCAACCAATATGAACCTGTGCCCATTCGAAGCTTTGGGATTGATAACCCCAATCACATCTATGCCCCACATTGAGAATGGCCAGGGGGTTGATATCACGTGTAATGGATTTGGAGGCGCATGAATCTGGTCAGCATAGATCTGACACTTGTGGCACTTCCTTTCATATTTGATGCAATCCGTTTCCATCGTTAACCAGTAATACCCTACTCTCATGATCTGTCCCGCCATCTTGTGTCCACTGACGTGGCTTCCACATGATCCCTCGTGAACTTCCTCCATGATTTGCCTGGCCTCTGCTGAACATACACACCTGAGCAGTGTTTGATCTCGACTTTTCTTGTACAAGATGTCACCTTCTAAAAGGTAACCTATCGCCATCCTTCGAATCACCCTCTTGTCATTTTCTGTGGCATGTTCTGAATACCTTTGGTATTTGACGTATTGGAGGATGTCAAAATACCATGGATTCCCATCCACATCATCCTCCACACTCATCACATGCGCTGGAGAGTTTTTCATCTGGACTTGGATTGGCCGAATCTCCGTGTTGGTCCCTATCTTGAACATGGAAGAGAGAGTTGCGAGTGCATCTGCCAACTGATTGTCCTCTCTGGGCACATGATGAAATGTGATCTTTTCAAAAATCTTGGTTAATCCTGCTATATGATCTCGGTATTTGATTAACTTTGGGTCTCTTGTCTGCCATTCCCCTTTCATTTGGTAAATCACCAAGGCTGAATCACCGTAAACGTCTATTCTTTTTACTCTCTTATCTAGGGCCATTTTAATTCCTAAAATGTAGGCTTCGTATTCCGATACATTATTCGTGGTCGGAAATTCTAGACGAGCTGTGGCTGGGAGATAGTCGCCTTCTGGGGATATCAGTACTGCACCTATCCCTTGCCCTGACAGGTTTGCTGCCCCATCAAAGTACATTTTCCATGTGTCTTCATCTTCTTTCGCCTTCTCTACTTGACATATTGCCATCAAGCCTTCATCTGGGAACTCGAAATGTACTGGTTCATAGTCTTTGCTAGCTCGGTCAGCCAAGAATTCCGCTACCGCACTTCCTTTAATAGCTTTCTACGACACGTACACTATGTCATATTCGGACAACAAAACCTGCCATCTAGCGATCCTTCCTGATAATCCGGGCTTCTCAAACACGTATTTGATCGGGTCCAGCTTGGAGACCAGCCAAGTGGTGTGGTAGAGCATGTATTGCCTTAATCTATGAGCCGCCCAAGCAAGCGCACAACACATCTTCTCCAAATCCGAATACTTGGCCTCATAATCGGTGAATTTCTTGCTCAAGTAATAAATTGCTTGTTCTTTCTTTCCAGTCTCATCTTGTTGGGCCAGCACGCATCCCATCGAATTCTCGCGTACTGTAAGATATAAGATTATCGGCTTGTCTCTCACTGGTGGTACTAAAACTGGCGGGTTGGATAGATATTCTTTAACTCTGTTGAAAGCAGCTTGACAATCTTCATCCCATTCTCCTGGATTTTTTCTTTTTAAGCAACTTAAAAATCGGATCACACTTCGCCGTTAGTTGTGAGATGAAACGGGCTATATAGTTCAACCTACCCAGAAATCCTCTTACTTCCTTCTGGCTCTTTGGTGGGGGTAAGTTTTGAATTGTCTTCACTTTGTCCGGATCTACCTCAATTCCCTTTCCACTGACTACAAATCCGAGTAACTTCCCTGACGTGGCTCCAAAAGTACATTTTGCCGGGTTAAGCTTAAGCAGGAACTTTCGAAGTCTTTCAAAAAGCTTTCTTAAATTCACTATGTGCTCTTTCACTGATCGAGCTTTGGCGATCATATCATCTACATATACTTCAATCTCCTTATGCATCATGTCATGGAACAAATTCACCATAGCCCTCTGATAAGTTGCCCCAGCATTCTTTAATCCAAAAGGCATGACCTTGTAACAAAACACTCCCCAGGCTGTAACAAACGCAGTCTTCTCCTGATCCTCTGGAGCCATCTTTATTTGATTATATCATGAGAAGCCATCCATAAACGAGAATAGTGAAAAGCCCGCAGTGTTATCTACTAGCACATCAATATGTGGCAGAGGGAAATTATCTTTCGGGCTAGCTCGGTTCAAGTCTCGATAGTCCACGCACATTCTAACCTTTCCATCCTTCTTCGGTACTGGGACTATATTTGCCTGCCATTCTGGGTATTTCGCTTCTTCCAAGAACCCTGTATCTAGTTGTTTCTTAACCTCTTCTTTAATCTTTAGCAACATCTCCGGCTTCATCCTCCTTAACTTCTGTTGAACCGGCTTACATTCTGGTCTGATACGACACCTCCGGATCCAGACCGGGCATATCTTGATACGACCATGCAAATACATCAACATATTCCCTCAACAAGTCTATCAACTCTTGTCTCTCCTTTTCTGACAAAGTAGTGCCAATTTTGACTTCCCTGGGTTCTTCCTCCGTACCCAAATTGATCAATTCTGTGAGCTCTTTGTGTGGCAATATCTGCTTTTCCTCCTGTTCTACCAATCTCAAAAGGTCTGGGGGTAAGGTCTGGTCCTCAGTGTCTTCATCGTCGGGTTTGTCGGCAAAAACGGGTTTCTCGAAGTCGAACCCTGGCTTGTCACGAGCGTCTTTGCATTCATCGTCAGTTGGCCTGAGAAATAAAGCAACAAAAATATATATATACCAAAAGAAAAAGATATATGGCTAGTAGTAATGAATGAACTAAAAAGAAGAAGAAAATATGATAAAAGATGTATGGATGAAACTTGGCGGTGCATTTTATTTGACTTAAAAAGAAAGTGAATACATGATAGTTTGAGATTTTGAAAAGAGAAAATCGAACATGGTACTGTCATAGACACTCTTTGGGGTATTAGTTCTAAGATTAAGATTATTACATCTCCGAGTCATCCACAAAGATTGCTCTCTCATACTCAACCCAGTTGCTCAGAACTTCTCCTGGGGCTAACTCACGAATCCATGGGCAATCGTCCTCCTCCTGACTATCATCTGAAACAGCATTGACATCCAGATCTTACAGCTTTTTCACTATCTCTGGCTCTTCCTCTGACCCATCACTACCGACCCAACCGGGCGACTTGAAAGTTTCAAATAACGGTGGGAATTTCATCTTCTCTTCCTCTACTCTGTGTCCCATCCTTGCTAGCTTTCTCTTTTTCAATCTCTCCTCAGCTTCAGCCCAATCTTTAGCCGTCGGCTTAAATCCCAATCCAAAGGGGCCCTCGTGTACAGGTATCTCAATAGCCTGTGTGATCCCGTGTAAGTCTCTTCCCAAACCTTTCCCTTCTTCGAACCCCTTCCTCATCATGCACCTGATACTCATGATAGAGTAATCTATCATGGTCTTCGGGATAACCTCAGCAACCTCGAAAGTTCTGAAGGAGCATTCATACGACCCTTCCAGTGGTTCCACATATGAAAAACCTGATGTGCTTGCTACCACAAAATCCTCTTCCCCTTTGACTTCGACAAACTTTTCTGGGGTAAGGAATCTAACCACCTGATGTAAAGTTGATGGGACGGCTCCTGCTTGGTGTATCCATGGTCTTCCCAGCAAGCATGAATAGGAGGGATGTTGTATATCTAGAACTTGGAATACTGAGGGGAATGGTATTCCTCCACTTCAATGGTTATTTCCACTTCTCCTATGACACTTCTCCTGGTGCCAACAAAAGCTTTCATGATTAGGTGGTTAGCTTGGATGCGGGCTTCATCTACTGGTAATCTCTTCAGCATCTTAAGGGGTAAGATGTTCAGGGCAGAACCATTATCGATCAAGACGTTGCCCATGCTCACCTCTTGACATTTGATCGTGATGTGCAACGCCTTTATACTATTCTTCATCCCCTTTGGAATAACTTTCTCTGCAAAGGCTATGAACCCGTGTGCTGATATGTTTCCCGCCATATGATCAAGGTCAGCAATACTGATGTTCTGGGACACATACGATTGATTCAGAACCTTCAGCAGTGCCTTTCGGTGTGCTTCGGAATTCAAAAGCAAGCTGAGAATAGAGATCCTTGTAGGCAACCTATTTAACTGTTCAATTACCCGGTACTCGCTCTGCTTAATGATCTTCAGAAACTCGCATTCTTCATGCTCTGACACAGGTTTCTCGACAGTTTCTTCCTCTCTAAGTCCGACCTCCCTTTCTGACCCTCGTATGTTTGCCTCTGGTATCACGGTTTCCTCATTCCTCCTTTGAACCGATTCCGTCATTTCTGGTGAATATATTCGGCCACTTCTTGTCATTCTTCCCACGCCTGTCACATTGGCCAAACTACTCTCTCCTGATGGTGTAACCACTTTGCAATCATACCTCCATGGTACCTGATGATCATCTTTATAGGGGAATGGTTGTGGAGGTATCACAACTGCAGGAGCGACCGGCCTTTGCATATGCGCGGGTAGTATTGTGGGCGGTCTCGGTATGAATGGTTGAGGTGAACCTACGGGCGGAGCTGGCATAAATGGCCGAGGTCTCATCTTTGGAGGGTGTGGGATGAAAGGTTGAATGTATTCTTCTATCACCACGCTGACCTCATTTTCCTTACCCTCCACATAAAACTCAATTGCTTTATCATCCATTAGTTTCTGAACATCCACCCTGAACCCGTGGCATTCTTGAATTTCATGCCCCAGACCATGGTACGGGCATACCTCATCTAATTCTTCCTCCCCGAACTCTCCCGGGGCTATCATTTCTGTTTTCACCAAAGCTTTGTACACTGTGGCCATTGGAGTAAACACTTCCCAAACTTGACTCTTGACTGTCTTAGATCTTCCCACCATACCTACTTGATTTCCGCCATGATTAGGCAAAGGGTTTGCCGGAGCTGCATTTCCAAAGCTCAACCTTCCTGCTCTCACCAAATCTTGTACTGCATGTTTCAACCTCCAACAGTTTTCCGTTGAGTGCCCCTCGGTCCCTGAGTGGTAGTCACAATGGGCATTGCGGTCATACCAAGCTGCTGGATTTGGCATAGGTTTTGAAAATGGCAATCTTTGCAGCAAGTTCTGCTGTAGCAACTGTGGAAGTAGCTCAGTATAAGTGTATGGGATCAGGTCGATCGAGATTCTCCCACTTGCTGGGTCTTTGCCTCCTGCCTAGTTTGCCGGGTCTTTTTGTTGAATTGCAAGAGGCATACTAGGACGTTGATTTTGCGGCCTGGGTTGGAATGGCACTCCTCCAACAGCGCTGACCTCCCCTGAAGGCTGAGTATAGTAGGAGTTCATCGGATACTGATGATAATACCCTCTAGACCTGTAGTTGTACCCGTAGTTTCTTGGGTAATATTGTTGTCCCTGATTCCTAGGCCTGAAATCCGCTTCTCCCACTGAGTGTACCTCCCCTTCCTTTTTTTCTCTGGCCCCTCTTGGTATGTTGGCTCACATCATCCATGTACCCCATTTTCATTGCAGCTTCCATGGCCTCCCCGGTCATAATCACACTAGAATACGACTCTGTCATTTTCGGGAGCAGCGCCTTGAAGTATTCCTTAGGCAGGGTTCTTAGGAACAGAGAATTCACCTCCCTTTCGGGGAGCCCAGGCACCATCAACGCCACTTCTCTGAAACGCTGTCCATAGGCTGTTAGTGATTCTTCAGGCTTTCTTGCCATATTGGTCAGCGTGTCCCGCGTGGGGGCCAGATCCATCAAATACTTGAAGTGCGCTAGAAAAGCTTTTGTCATATCACTCCAGCTCTGAATGCTACTTGGATCTAGCTGATTATACCAAGTTATGGCTGACCCAGTCAAGCTGAACATGAAGCTGTACATTAGAAATTTGTCATCGGTTGAAAAGGGAGCCATCTTGTTCTGGAAGCTGAGTATGTGATCTCTGGGATTCTTCGTGCCATCGTACTTTTCGAATTCTGGCATCTTGAATTTGGGAGGAATAATCACTTCTTTTGCCACTGCAGTACTTGTGACACTGGGAATTCCGAGGTCCTGAATTCCATCCATACTTCTCAACCTATCTTCTATCCTCCCCTCAATTTTCTCCTAGAGCATTGGTAGCTTCTTCCCGACGCTTCGCCTCTTCATCTCGGCGAGCTATCTCTTCTTTTAGCCGTTGAATCTCCGCGGTTTGATCGTCCATCTTTCTAACACTCGACCTAGTATTATACTGCCGAACTCTTTGATGTTGTTTCTTTGGCTGGGCTATCTTGTTACCTTTATTATTAGAAGACCCATGAATTAGAGATACATCCACAAAGATATTTCACAATTTTATTACAATGCCATAGGAACATGGAACACACAAAACAACCCGGAATCCTCCATCGATGTTTTATGAGTTTCACTTCCCACATCCGGATTTTAACTGCCCCAAACTAGTGCCCAATTAAAATCCTTCATTTGTTGGCGTGCGTGAATATGCATGATGAATGCATGGTGAATGCTATGTGAGAATGCTTATAAAACTCTGGGAGGACAACTTAGAAGATCTTCTGGAATCCTCCACCAAGATCTTGTAGATTGTCTCTCCCATGTCCGAATTTCAATCACCACCATCCAGTATCTAATTGAAATTCTACGCATGCAAACTACAAAGATCCATTCCGTAGCATCTTTAAGGATAAAAGCAAAGACATTTGATTAATAACATGATTTTTTAAAGAGTCTTAATACATCCATCCATAAAGGGTTTAGTACATCATTTTCTTAATCATCCTGCCGACATATCAAACCATGATTATAGAACTGAATGATCATCCTATATTGTTTTGCAGCGTCCTCTAGGAATTTAGCAAGTTCTCGCCCACAGCGATCAAAAGGCATCACAGCAGGACGAAGCCACTTTGCCCTTGCCTCCATTAGCTCAGCTTGTCCAATCATCCTACCCACGTCCGTAAGAAGCTTTTCCATGTCATCCAGCTTCGCCAGGCACTTCTCTTTCCAAAATGTGCATCTACCGTCATTCCCCTCTTTCAGAACCTCATACTTTTGATGGATATAGCTGTAAGTGGCCCGGAGCTCAGCCAAATCTTCCAAAGCCTTATCGCGTTCCTTTGCATTAACCCCATTTGCTTCCTTAATGATCTTTAGCTCTTGCTCCACCTTTTGCAGTTTCTCTTGCAACTGACTTCCCTTAAAAACCTCGTCGGGTTTTTCCAAACGGAGCTTAATATTCTGCTATGTCAACTCCGCAATGTGCTGGAGATACTTTTCTTCTCGGTCACTCGCATCTTTCTTCTGCTTCTTCATTTCCGCTCATGGTCCCGATGCAAAAGTTCCACCACCTCTCTGTTAGCTGCAGCCTGCAATTTCAACTCTTTCTTTGCCCTCTTCCAAGATCTGTTTCTACTCTCAGACACCTTGAAGGTCTCCTTGTGCAATTCCTTCTCCAGTTCTAGGTCATCCTTGCTAATCTGAATTTTCTCCTGCAAACCTTCCACTTCTTGTTGTTTTAGGGCAACTTGGTTCTCGGCTACCCTGACCTTTTCCTTGTACATCTCTCTTTCCTTCACCAACTCGAATTTCTCCCGAATCAATCTTTGTTTATCCATATCCATTTCTTTCATTACCGTCCCTTCTCTCAACCTCTTCACTTCAAGTGACAATGTGAGCACAATATCCTTTCCATCAGGTCCCGTGGGATAATTCGGGTCTCTTATGGGGGGTAAGACCAAATTCTTGGTCCTCATCTTCTGCCATTCCAGGTACTCGGGCTCTGCTCTGTGTATATCTCGGTGCCTATAAAATGGGCCCTCTTATACTTCTGAACCAATTCCTTTGCCCTGAGCTTATCCCTAGTTGTCTTGAACTCAAAATTGATGCTGTTAAGCCCATGAGTGAGGGGAACATACTGTGCTGACCCGAGCTGTCTCTGCACCATTAAAGGTGAATATCTGGTGGCACCGGTAAGTCCCACTAAAGGAAGCCATGGTTCCTCACTACTCAGATATCGCGCCTCATGCTGCTCTATAAACCGGGCCTTCCAATCCCAACCCTGTGGTGTCAGTACCCGAAACCATTCAACCCACTGATTGACCGTCTTCTTTGGTGGCCATTTGCTTGCTTGGTATGCTTGAATAGGTCTCTTATGAGTGTCTTCATGGCAGAGCGGATAACCTTTCACAGCCCCGAAATGACTTCTGAACCATAAACTTAGCAATTGGGCTCATCCCCTAAAGCGACCCTCCCCTTTTCTTCTACAATGATGTAGAGAAAGCATGGTTTCTGCCACTATCGTACTCGACGGGTCACCTCCATGAGTCACCTGTTCAAACAAATCGATGGTTTCCCCATTCACATGCCCGAGCTCCATAGGAAACAATACCAAACCGTATATGAGCAGAGCGAAGATTTTCAAACCCTTATCTTCGTGTAGACTTCTTTTTGCAATTTCTATAAGGGGAACGACCGCTATCCTTTTTCCTTCCATTTGAGCTCTTCCCCTAGTTATCTCCACCTTTTCACCTAGGATCTTTGCCAGATTACTATCCCAGGTCGAATCTTTATTGGGCCAGTATACCTTTCCATCCGGTTCCACACCAATCTGCAGCATATCTCTATATTCTTCTATTGTCAGGCTCATATCCATCTCATTAAACACAAAACATCTGTACGAGGTGTCCCAGAAATAAATGGCTGCCTTTATGAGATTCTCATCAACCTCCACGTTCAACAGATCCCCAATATGACCGTACAAGCTCTCAAACCTAGCCTTCCGACCGGTGGTCATTTGTCCCCAAATCTTCTTAAGCTCCGTCAAATTACTGTTCTGCTGTAGTGATAAACT
The DNA here is from genome assembly GCA_001974825.2 of Corchorus olitorius. Taxonomy (NCBI): domain Eukaryota; kingdom Viridiplantae; phylum Streptophyta; class Magnoliopsida; order Malvales; family Malvaceae; genus Corchorus; species Corchorus olitorius. Next base: position 1,951 of record AWUE01020986.1, on the reverse strand, counting down.
GACTGCTTCTGGTAAAACCGGTACGAATCCTTCAGTCAGACAATACCCTCTTCTTTTATGTTCAGCCACAAAGAACTTCTTAATATGTTCGTGTGCTTCCCATGGAAACTGCCCTTCCCCGATGGAGTCTCCCCATGTATTCTTACTCAAAAATAGTGCAGGAAAAAAGAACAAAACAAAACAAGGCAAAGAAAACAAATTAGTAAAATCGAAAGAACATAATCTCGAAACTGCGGTAAATAAATAAAAGTGGGCCCCACCTATTGTAACGTAATTTAAAAGCCAAGAACTTGGGTAAAAAAAAAGCCCTAGGGCAGGTGGTCTCCTATTTGCGAGTAATAGCATTACTCGTTCTAAGGTCCAATTTTAACAATCAGCGAAAAGTAAAAGGTCGGAAATGTCCCTTCTTTGTGTCCTATTGCACTCATCCTCACGGGTTTGGCTTTATATAGGTTAGCTTTCTCATTTCTAGATGCTGAGCTCCGGTCAGACTCTAGAGGTTCCCAAATTGTCCTTACTGACGCCCACTCTAGGCTAGTAAGGCCCCTGATTCTCACCCATTATAGGCTCATTGAAAAGGGTTTAATCTGAGTGGAGGCATTTCACATAACCCATACGGGGATCTTAATTGGCCCCACGAAGGTTAGCTAATCTGCCCCCGAGCTAAGGGTAGAAAATTCAAGCTCCGGGTTCGAGCTGATGCATGCAATGCAAATAGTGATGTGGTGCAGAAGGGACATACAAACCTTTTACCATTACCGACATACTAAACCATAACCCCCCAACCTAACCCAAACTAACAGCTGACCACCAATCAAAACAACATGAAAACACAGTCAAATAAAAAACAGGGAAAAAGCAAGCAATTAACACCGAAAATGCAACATAATCAAAGAAAATGACAAAATGCAACCAATTATTATTAAGACCCTAGATCTTGTTAAACTAAGTGAGGCCTGACTCTCCAAGTCCCTAGTGGAGTCGCCAAGCTGTCGAAACGTTCGGGTCCGGGGAACCCTGTCGAGACGACATTGGAAAGGAGGAGTCGCCACTAATCTTTTTTCTAAGGTGTGATTAGTCACCTAAAGGCCACCTAAGCTAAGTAAGGTCCAAAGCTCGGCAATGGACCCACTAAACCTAAGGTTCGGTCTTGTAACCTGAATCTAGGTCCGGGAGTCGATTACGCTCGAGGAAGGATTAGCACCCCCGAGTCGCCCGTCAAGTGACGGTACCTCTAGTCTAACTAGATATACTGGGTCGAAAAGAAAAGTTGGTTGCTTTTAATCCTAATCTTGATTATTAAAAGGGTTGTAAGAGGAAAATAAAACCATTTTTTTGAAAACAATGTCGAGAATTCGAAGAATACAATCGAACACCGTCGATCAAATCTATCACGATTCTCTTTCACTGTTTGCTCTCTTGTTGATCCTTTTCTTTTCGAAAGGAAATTTTCAAAATGCTGTGACAAAATCTTTTTACCATTTGATTTTTCTAAAAACTTACCAATTTTATTTGTTTCCAAAATCTTCTTTTGGGAACCTTTATTTTCCAAGACCTTCTTTGGGAATTATCCAAACTTTTATTTTCCAAAACCTCCTTTTGGAATTTTTACTTAAAACGGTTCTTTTTGAAAATGCTTACCTTGAAATCTCTTGATTTGCCAATTTCTTAGTTTTGAAAATCAAATAAGAGGGCATGATTTGAGAAAACAATTTTGAAAATACTTTTATTGTATCTTTTTATTCTTCTTCTTTTTGATTTTGATCTTTTTCTATCTCTACATCAATACATGTATGCAAATGATGAATGCAAAGTCCGATTTATTTAAGCTAACTCGCGTAACCCGAGTTTTTGAAAGCACTTCCCGGGATATATGCTCGGAGCCCCGATGCATCCCGAAAAGAGCCATCTCATCCTCAGGGACATTCAGTGGCCCCCGAAAAACTCGACT
>AWUE01020985.1:0-10115 GCA_001974825.2 Corchorus olitorius | reverse complement strand
GTATATGTAAAAAAAACGATGTAAAATGCAAGCTCTCATTCTATTTGTAATATGTAAATTTAGCAAATGGATATATAATAAAGACCAGAAACCCTCTTTTTTTCTTCCTTTTTTGAATTTTTGTATTTTTTTTTGGGTGCAATCAAATATATTGTATGCAATGCTAAAACTCAAAATAATGCATGAGGCCTAACCAAACCACCAATTCGGACTTACCTGGAATATGCAAATGCCTTCTAAAAAATAAAAAAAAGGAGCATGCTCATACCCTAAATGCTACTAAAGAACAAATTTTGCTTATTCTTACCAGTGACAACTAATGTTAAAACAATGAAGGATTAACAAATGAGCTATCTTATCAAAAAGTTAACTATGAACTAGTAAATGACCATTATGCCGCCTATGTAAATTAAGAAAATAAAATCAGATTAAAATGCAACTACTGCGTGCAATTTAGGCTTTAAAATATGCAAAAAGAAAGGTGCTCATACCAAGATTTTTTTTGTTTTTTTTTAAATGCAATCTAGAGGACTAAGAATGAATTAATTGATAAAAGTTGAAAGTACACTTGAAATTACCAAAATGCCCCTGGACATGAAAAGTGACCAAAATGCCCCTGGACATAAAAAATGACCAAAATGCCCCTGGATATGAAAAATGACCAAAATGCCCCTGGACATGAAAAATGACCAAAATGCCCCTGGTTATGAAAAGTGACCAAAATGGGAAGTAAAGTGATTTAATCTAAACGATACCAGACAAAAGGGGTGTCTACAATGGGGACCTGTTTGAGACTCATACGGGTTAAGTACTTATCAAAATGGCGCCGTTTTAGTATATTTTCTTTTCATTTTTTCTGTTTCCCTTTTCTTCTTCACTTTCTTTTTCTTCCTTCTTCCTCCTTATCTCTCGACCTTAACACCTTCTCCCTCTCCCTAAACCAGTTACGGCGCCGCCACCTCCTCTTCTCTCCGATGAGCCTCCAATGCCCCTGATGCAGCCTATTCCCGACCAAAAGCGAACCAAAATCATACCGAAACTAAAACCCCCTAAAATCTCACACTTATCTCTACTACTTCCGGCAAAGCAATCACCGATGAAATGCTCTCAAAACCCGACAAAAGACTCTCCAAAGCGCGACTAACCAAAACCCCTCAACCAATTTCGTTAAAACAAGACTTGGAAATGATCGATATTTATCAAAACCGAACCCATAGATCCCCAAAATCTCCAAATACTAAACCTTTTTTTCCTCTCTCTTCTTTGATATTTCTGACTTAAAGCTAAGGAATTTCAAGAGAGATGTAGTGTAGAGGGTTCTTGTGTGTTTTTCAGAGGGTTTCCTAATGATGAGAGATCATAGCATTTTTTAGAGGGAGGGAGCTTAAGGGAGGTTAGGAATTTTTAGGGACGGGTCGAGAGTAAGAGAGAGTCTATGGGTTCGATGGTTTTTCAGAAAATGTGAGCGTTTGAGAGAGGCTTGGTAGATAGAACTTCTGAGAGAGAGAGAGACTGGTTTTTTCGAATGGGAAGAGAGATTGAGGGAAGATGTGAGGGAGAGTAATTTTAATGATGATGCAAAGAAGTGCTCTAAAATTAATGCTTCCTAATTTGTCCATGAGTTTGTTTGCTGAATTGATACATTTATTGATGATGGATGACTATGATGTATGCCATGTTAGTGTGCAGGTGATACCTAGAATGCCATACTCTATTTTTGGTGAATTTCATGCAAATGAATGGACTAAAATGAATGTATGTACGCATGTTGAATGTGTAAAATGATGGAGCTGCTATGTGTGTGAAAGTGCCATGGACTTTGAGATCAATTTGAAATTAAAAGACTTGAGTTTGTGGGCTGGGCTGTTTTTAATTTGCCCTGGCCTGTCATGCTTGTGTGTTGAAATTGAGCTATCAAGCTATTGGTTTCTTTGTAACAGAGACTGAAATTGATGAATGCTATAAGTGCTTTAATTCCCTTGTTTATTATGCCCGTGGCTGTTTTTGTCTCTCTGGATAACTCTGTCTCCTACTTACTGTTTGTATTTTTCTGCAACATGCTCTTTATGCTTGAAATGTTGTCCATTGCTTTTGCTGGTGAGAGTGACAAAGGTATGCTTTATGTGTTGAATGGTTGCAAGAAGCTTCGCAAGTTAGAGATCAGGGATTGCCCCTTTGGTATGCAGCACTTCCAGAGGACGTGGGAAAGTTTGGAACTATGCAATCCCTTTGGATGCCCTCCTGTGAAGTTACCCTCGGAGCCTGCAAGACACTTGCGGAGAAGATGCCAAGGTTGAAGGTGGAGCTTATAAGTGATAGTGATCAGATGGAATTTACCCTCGATGATGACCAGAAAGTAGAGAAGATGTATCTCTATCGATCGGTGGTTGGGCATAGGGAAGATGCACCAGAATTTGTGTGGATTTTGTAGCTGCTGCATGGCTCTTGCAATTTCTTTTCTGCTTATTCAAGTAGTTGTACTTTGTTTGGACAGCTGACTTGTATGGATTCTTAGCCTGCTGGTGATTTAGTTGTATGGCACTATTTAATTTAAAACAGATTTCCTATTTGTAATCCTTGTTGTATTAGAAATCCATATGCTCTAGTATTTGCCAGAAATCCAATCCAATCATTGAAATTTGCCATCATAAAGAAACGCCCCAAAATGTTAACAAGATCCCCTTGAAGCAAATGATTAATAAAAGGCCTAGCCAAATTTAGGAAAGAGAGTTCCATTACAAACATGTATGCCATGCAAACCAACCAATTAAAACTCCTAAGTAAATTAAAATTCCTACCAATTAAAATGGATGTGCTATATGAAATGCAATTTAAATTGACACTGTAAGACAATTAAAAGGGAAAATATTTTTGGGTTTCTCAAATGCAATCTAGATAACCAAAATTAACTAATCTAAATTAAGAGTGGACTCAAAATGACCAACGTGCCCCTGAATGCGCAAATGACTAAAATCCCCCTGGATTTTTGAAAATGACCAAAATGCCCGTAGGTGATCCTAATGCCAATTAAGAAATACATTTATTTAAATTAAAGGATACAGGACACAAATGGGTGTATACAGTTGCCTCTCTTTGTGTGCTTTCTAACTATCGAGAAGTGTGCAAAGAAGTAGTTTGTGTACTTTTTGAGACTTAGAAAGTGCACAAAGACATAAACACCCATTTTACTGGAAAGCTGCAAAAACCTTGATTCACCGAATCAATCTTTGAAGTAACACTGCACCGTAGTAACTTAATTTACTGAATCTGTTTGAAAATGTGCTGCACCGAGCTCAACGAATTCCGACCTTTGAAGAGATGCACCGTATTGACTTGATTCACCGAATCATCCTGATCTATTTGAAGATTTGCTGCAACGAGCCCACTGGGTCCATATTGAAGATGCTACACCGAGTCATCCTGATCTATTTGAAGATTTGCTGCACCGAGCCTACTGAGTTCATCTTTGAAGATGCTACACCGAGTCATCTGATTCTAACTTTGAAGATGCTACACCGAGTCATCTGATTCTAACTTTGAAGATGCTACGTTGAGTCATCTGATTCTAGCTTTGAAGATGCTACACTAAGTCATCTGATTCTAACTTTGAGAATTTTCATTTGAGAAAGTCGCCTTCCAACAAATTTGAGGGGATTTTCTTCCAATCAATTTCTAATTCTGAAAACCTTCCTGCAAAATCGTCTTCCGATTGGCTTCTAAATATCTAAATCTGATAACGTTCTTCTGATTGACTTCTGAAAATCTATTTCCAAATAACCGTCTTCCGGTGCATCAAGATCGTCCTCCAATCAACTTCTGAAAAAACTCTTGAGAAACCATCTTCCGATGTACTTCTTGACAAGATCGTCTTCCGATCGACTTCTGGAAACTCTTGAAAAACCATCCTCTGGTGTAATTTTTGACAAGATCGTCTTCCGATCAACTTCTGAAAAATCTTAAGAAACCATCTTCTGGTGTACTTCCTGACAAGTTCGTCTTCCGATCAACATTTGAAAATTCTTTCTAGCAAACCGTCTTTCGATGTATTCCTTAATGAGATTGTCTTTCAATCAGCATTTGAAAATTCTTTCTAACAAACCGTCTTCTGGTGTACTCCTTAATGAGATTGCCTTCCAATCAATTCTTGAAAATTCTTTCTAGCAAACCATCTTCCGGTGTTCTTCTAAAATCCTCTAAGGAATCGTCATCCGGATCATCTTTGATTGTCCTTTGAACATTATTTTCCGAGAGAAAAATCTATTGCTGGTCTATTTTGAAAAGATCGTCCTCCGATCAACCTCTTATAAATCTGTTCGCCTTTCTCTTCTCTAGCATTCCTTGCTCATTGACTCTTATTGATCTCCTCTTGCTCATCTTAATACCTTTGCCCCTGATCTGCTAACTCTTTGTCATTGTACGAGCTCTTGCCCCAATTGAATCTTCTACGAAAATCACCTCTGATTAACCAAACATGTTTTAAACTTCGAGCCATCATCATCATTTGCTGATGAATTCCTATTGAACTTCCTTTGGCTTCTCCTTCTCTGTTTGAATGGGTCTTCCCTCTTCTTGGATCTTCCTCCTTCAACCTTTCTCGGCTTTGTCTCTTTCCTCTTCCCGACTCCTCTCTTTCTTGCCTCCTCATTTCTTGAACTCTCTTTTGTGACCTTTTGATCTCTTTTCTGCCCGTACTTGTCTGACTTGCGTCTACAAAGCTGTGATTTCTGGTGTCTTCCCCTGTTAGGATCTTAACTTCCTTCTTCTTTGTTCTAAATTGCCCCAATGACTTCTGTTGAATGCCCCAAACGACTCCTGTTGAATGACTCTGAGTTCCTCTTTCTGCTCTCATAGTGAACATGACTCTTTATCTTGCATTCCTGCTATGGATGAAGATGAAATGTTCTAGTGTGTGTGCATGTATGCATGAATGCACGTGTATGCCGAGTAAAGAATGAATTGACTAAGGAGAGTAATATGATATTGACTTCCTTGTGTAGCCCAAATGTCTCCTTGACAAGCTTTTAGCTGACTCCTTTGCCCTAATCTTAGTACCATTTTCCTTGCCAACTTCCTGCAACATAATTTAATTCAGAAGTCAAAAATTCTCATAGGTATTAACCATGTAGTTGAATCTTCTTGAAACATGACATGATTTAAAATGATCCCACAAGACATTGTCCTTTTGTCACCCGAAAACATTTTATGATTTTGTTAAAAATGCCCCATATACATGTGGCCCTACTAAAAGAGACTCTCTCCAAAAGATTTGGTGACCACCACTTAGAAAACTTTCCGTATGAGATTTTTGACTTAACCTTCTTCTTGGGCTCACAAATAGAATGCAAATCTTTTGCAAATCTCATTTTCAAAACATTCTCAATTTGTCATCTTATCCAAAATGATTTTCATCAACACTAGTTTTGAAAGAAGCATGGTTCGAAAGGATTGAATGGCAATTGTCAAAAGATTTATTTTGGTGTGTTGACTTCACTTGACAAGATTGAAATGCTTGATGACGTCCACTCTCGAGTTAATGCTTATTACTGCAAAAGAGGTCATGCTTTCTCTAACTTTGTGGAGGCTCTAAGAATTCCCATCTTTGCTCTAGACTGCCCTTTCTCGGGTTTTCACCCTAGAGCTTTATCTTCTCTTTTCATCAGTTTTTCATTTTTTTGATTTTCTATTGATTGCTCCACCATGCACCCGTATTTGAAAAACTTTTGAAACCAATTTTCTCTAAAACCTTTTTGAGAAACATTTTTCTTTTGCAAAAACAATTTCTATTTTTGGAACAATCTTTTCACCTTCAATATCCTGACCTGATCAAAGATGGACTTTATTAGGCACGTAATGTGGGATTGGGTTAAGGGTGCCGAAGAAAGCATTAAAGGCTCAAAAATGTATTTGAGGGTGCTCGATCCAAGGATCACTTTCTATGTTGTAAAGGATGCTACCGAATTTGATCTTCCATTTTTTAGCTTTCAGCTTCTTCATTTTTGCTTTTGATTCACTTTGATTTGAACTTTGATTTGAATTACTTTAACGAAGTGAACTGAATGCTACTTTATGAATTGAACTCATTAATGCTGGAATGCCCCACTTTGAACTTTGAGTGTAGACCCGTTCTTTTGAGGCCAATCCTTCTTCATCTTTGCCCCCCGGTGTGGAGGGCGATCCTTGATCAGGGTTGAATCGAAAGAAAATCCATAAGGCTCAAAGGGGACAACAATTGATAATTTTCTGCAAGAAGGCCATTTATCATTTCAGATCTGGATATTTTGATGAAAGGCGACTCTTAAGAGACTCAAAACCTTTTTGAAAACCTATTTTTGAAAACCTTTTTCTTGAAAACAATTTTCTTGAAAAACATGTTTTGTTTTTTACCATCCTGAAAAACTGTGCGAGCACATGATGTTGCATTTTTTTCTCCTTTTGCGATCTCTTTCTTTTTTAGGCCCAGTTTTCCTTTTTCTTTGATGGGAATTTGATGATTGATGTCTTCTGCCTCATTGTCTTGTTGAGCCTCTTTATTGATGAAGATGAGCATGTTATTACTACGTTGAGTGTTGCTTCCCACTAACCACAAGGGCGAAAGAGGTGTCTCGACACTTGAAGTGGTTCGAAAGGTGTTATGTAAGTGGGCTTATTCGATTTTTGAACCAGTCTTCCCAAGGCTTGCAAGTAATTTGGTCTCTGAAAGTAATTTGGCCAGAGGGATGGAAAGATCTCAGTATGTCTTAGATTCAAATTGGCTTCCAAGAAAAAGAATGGGATTTTTTAGGATCAATGAAATTTGGGGATCTGAGCAGTGTTGACATAAACCGGGTAATCATGTTATTATCTTAATAACGTTCTAGTTTTGATCCCATCTTATCTTTTTCTTCAGAAAACAATTGTTTATTCAAAAGAATCTTGTTTTGTCTTTTCAAACCTTTTATAAACTGGACATTCCTTTGTTCATTGCCCAAGTGAAAATTATAAAGCGCCTTTCGGAACTGTCTCATAGTAGTGATCACCCAATTCAACATATATTCACAGCCAAAAGTGCGACAATTTTAACAATTATAAGCATGAGAAGATACAAATGACAAAAGTCTATGCAGATGCTATGCACGTGAGAAAAGGGTTCATCAGTCTTAGAAATTCCCTTCTTAAGGCAGGTTTCCATTCCCCATTGTCACTGGTTTGGGTTGTCTATTTTTTTTCTATGAGATCCTAAAGTTGTATGTTGAACAGCCACTGGTTTGAGTGAGAGCGACTTTACTGGCATGGCCTGGCTTTGGTTAATATATCTGAGAGAAAACTTCATTGCTCCTCCTCGCTGATTAAGGCTCAGCACTGCACTTGATGCTTCCAAAAATGCTCCCCTAATGATGTTAGACTCCAATAGATAGAAAACCAATAATATCTACAAGAAATATATTGCCTATATGCACAAAATGTATCTATTTACAAAAGATAAGGATAATGCAAGATATATGCATGTAGTAATGAATGGGTAATGCATGACCTATGCATGAACATATATATACAAATGGATGGATAATGCATGATGAATGTATGAGCATATATATACAAAGACATGGACAATGCATGAAAGATGTATGACATATATCAATGGATATGATGATAACTTATCAAATCATAAAAATGTGTACATAGATGCAACATGACATGGCACTCTATGTCAATAAACAAATAAATGGATATGCATGATCAATTATAGACTATATGGATGCATGAGAATACAAAAATGATGTCATGATTTTCTAGGATGGAACTTGGAAAACAGAAAGGTTATTCATATGCAACTGCAAAAAGGAAAGAGAGATAGAACAAAAACGGTTGATAACTAAGCATAATGATAAAGCATGAATGAATAACTGAGAATTGAAGTAAAAAGCGAAATGAAAATGACGTGGCATTCAAAGTCTCTTGCTGAAGGATACATAGAAAAGATGCATGACATGGCAAAGTATGTGGATGAGCAGATGCGTGAGCATGCATGATCAATTATGCTTTTGAAGATGTGAAATGCATGGGATGCACAATGCAACTTGCAAAACAGAAGAGTTATGCAGGTACGTCTGAGCCTGAAAACAAAAACAAAGAGTAGTCAGTAACTGAAAACAAATATGAACAAGTAGCTGAGAATCGAAAAGAAAATCATGCCCATTCTTTTATCGATCAAAATATTTTCGCTGAAAAACACTTGGGCTGTGAGTTCTCTGGGGCAGGTTGGTCCATTTACTGAGAGTAAAAGAGTTTACTCTCTCTACAGTCTCTTTTTGAAAATCGAGAAGTAAGGGTAAGAGATGTTCCTTATGTGTACCTAATACACTCATCCTCACGGGTTTGGCTCTACTTAGGCAAGAAGCCGCTCCACTCTATGCTGGGTGCAGCTTCACCTAAACATTCCCAATTCAATCCCACTAGCATCCACTGCTGGGCTAATAGGATTTCCTTGGGTGGAGATTTTTCGCACAACCTGCACGGGGACAAACGAGTCCCACGAAGGCTTGCTATTATACCTCCCAAAACTATAGGATGCCCGGGTCTGTAGGCGGTCTATGCATGAATGCAAAGTAAAAGTAAAGTGTGTGAAGGAACAACTTACTAGTACCCTAAAACTAAACCTGGCAGACCTAGTAACTAACCACAACAGAAGACAAAGAAAACAACAAGATCGGGTGAAGATAGCAGAAATAAGAACAAGAAGCAATAAAACATCAAGACAAACAAACCACAACAAACAAAACAAAGCAACCATTTATTAACCCTAGATTTTGTTTAGACTAAGTGAGGCCTGACTCTCTAACTGTCCCCAGCGGAGTCGCCAAGCTGTCGAAACGTTCGGGTCCGGGGAACCCTGCCGAAACAACGTTGGTAAGAAGAAGTCGCCACTAATCTTTTTTCTAAGGTGCGATTAGCCACCCATCCGATTATTACGTCTAATATTAACCTCAGCTTGGCGAAGGTAATACTAAACTTAATACAGTCTGCTTAACCAGAGTCTATGGGTTCGGGAGTCGGTTACGCTCGGGGAAGGATTAGCACCCCCGAGACGCCCGTCAAACGACGGTACCTCTAGTCTAAACTAAATCTAATGGGTTTTAACACTAAACGGTTGCTTTTATCTTGATTATTAGAAGAAAAGGGTTATAAAAGAAAATAAAATCATCTTTAAAATAAATGTCGAAAATTCGAAGAATATGATCGAACACCGTCGACCAATTCTATTTCGATTCTCTTTCACTGTTTGTTCTCTTGTTGAATCTTCCGCATCGGGAAGAGGTTTTGAAAATGTTGTGTCAAAACCTTTTATTCTTGTTTTTAAAGTCTTTTACTTTATTTTGAAAACTCCCATTTTAGTCTTCCTAGAAATGGTGTGAAAATCTTCTTTTCTTATTGTTTTGGAAATCTTTTTCCGTCTTCTGTTGATAAACTAAGTCTGATTTGAATTTGAAAGCCTCTATTTAAATCTTAAAAGCTCTTGATTACCAATTTTAATTTCTTTTGAAAACTACATAAGAGAACACTTAATGGAGAAAACATTTTTTGGAAAATCCCATTTTATTACATCTTTTAATTTTCTGATTTTTTTTTCCATTTTTCCGATTCTGACCTAGATTTTAACTAATGCATGTATGAGATGAGGGATGCAAAGTCCAATTTTAGTTGATTAATAAAAAGGAGTTTACTTGAATTGACCTTTACCCGAGATTAGCCCGTCATAGTTAAAACGCCTCTTTATTAATCAAAGCTTATAATGGTGGCATGAAATGCAAATAATTACAATAACCGAAAATAGATATGGCATGCATGTGCTTAACTACTAAATATTACAAACCCAATAATTTAATTGAATCGAATTAACCATTAAACTTGAAGAAATTGAAAGCTAGGGGCCAACTTGGATAACCGGGGACTTTTCTGCACATCAAGTAGAAGATTAGCAACATTCAGGAGCCTAAAACATAAATTGTCTTCCAATAAAGTAAATCAAGGACTAAAATATATCCATCAAAAATAAAATCCAAAATCAGGGATCAAATTGATTTGAGTCTCATGAGCATCTATATCTTGCAACAATTAATGAAAATTTAAACGTGAAT
>AWUE01020983.1:0-56694 GCA_001974825.2 Corchorus olitorius | reverse complement strand
TTTAATTTGTTTAATTTAAAGGCTTGCATTTTCATAATTTGTTTAATTTAATGTTTAATTAGTTTTAATTTGAAATAATTTACAATTAATTTTCATTAATTAGTTTAAATTAGTGTTAAAACATATGCATTACATATTTAATTTATGTTAATTTAAAATTTAAATGTTGTGATTAATTTTGTTTAAATATTTAATTTATATATTAGTCAAGGATCATTGGATCAAGTTATTGTTCAATTTTGATTCTTATATAATATATGTATACTATAAAGATATATTTGTTTTTTTTAAAGTAATAAATATTATTAATAATAAGGTAAGAGATTACAACAAATCAATCAAGTTTGATGTTCTAGAGACACCAACCTTGGCCAAGGAATCAGCCTAAAAGTTTCCCTCCCTAAAGACATGAACAAAAGAGACATGGCCTAAAATAAAAAACCAGATTTAAAAGTCTATTATATAATATATATAGTATAAATCAGAGACATGGCCTAAATATATATACTATATATATTTGTACCGACTAATTAAGACTTAAATCTCTAAGATTAGAATTATCAGTTATATTAACTTTGGTCCTTAAATTGAACTTTTAAACCATGAAAGTATAAAACTTAAAAGTTAAAACCTTAAATAAGTTGTATAATTAATGTCAAATTTAATGAATCGATATGGAAAGACTAATTGTGTTTTCTATAGTAAAAATTTAATATAAAGTTATCAAACAAATGCCACAAAAAATAGTTAATTGAAAGACTAATATAAAATAAAAATATTGTCATAGAAAATATCGGCCTTCTTAAATCAAAATAATGAATTTCATATAACTATTTTAAAAAAAATGTTATAACTACAATTGGAAAAGAATTTTTATTAATCTCAAATTATAAGAATAGAAATAAAAATTTTATTTAAACTTCGAGAAACGCAAACTTGAATGACTCGAATCAAATTTGAAACCCGAAATGACCCGACTATTCACCCCAAAAAATGAACCGTAACGACCCGAACCCGAAAAGAACCGAACCCAAAAACCCGAGGTTTAAACCCGAAATTATCCGAACCGTACGACCCGAAACCGAAAACGACCCAACCCAGAATTGACCCGAACCCAAATGACCCGACATTTGAGCGACCCAAACCCAACCCAACCCGAAACCGAAAATTAACCGAATCCGTATGACCCGAAATTTTCTTAACCCGAACTGACCCAACCCAAACAACCGAACCCAAATCCAAGCCGACCCGCCCATCTGCCAGTTCTAGTTGACCCCACTCAAATTTGGGAAACCAAAAATATATATATAGGTAAATAAGGTAAATTTACAAATTACCCCACTTGAAAGAAAATTTGATAACATTGACCCCATTAAATTGAAAGCATCACATTGTTGACCCCATTAAAATGTTTAGATATTTTTCACTTTTAGCTCATACTATCAAATATATCCATATTTTATCTTGATAATTTCATCTTAACATTTTATAAGGACTTTATTTATTGTTTAAAGTATATAAAATTTCTAAATTCATATATTTAATACTATGTTTTCTTCTTCTAACTTCCTTTTCTTACTAGCCCTTGAATCCATGCTCTAAAAGCTTAAATGTCAGCCATTTAACCGTCCAAGACAAGAGGAGAACTGGTTATATTCATATATTTACATACATGAAATATAATACTATTCTTTTTTGTATATTTTTTCTTAAACTTTCACGAGTAAAAAAATTACTCACATTGTCTCATTTAACTGTCCACTTATAGTCAAATTCCATATTCATCTTTGACTAATATTTATAAAAACATCTAGAACTCAAAAGTTTATGTTTCAAGGATTATAAGTATTATTTTAAATAATTAATTTGATTTATATATATTTTCTAAAAATGGTCAAAGATGATGTTGGTTGACTGAGAATGGTTAATTGGGACCAGGGTAATAAAATCTTAATTTTTTTGATAAAATTCTATTTTTTTATATAAAAAAGCAAAATTGTTAAGTTCTCACTTCACACAAATAAGTTAGACATATTATATAATTTTTTACTAATAAAATTATATAAAAATACATAAAATTAATTCATGAGTGAGTAATCCTTTTCTTTTCTCCAATGTAGAATTTAATTGATCTCTTGACTTATATCATGGTGAGATTTTGTGCTTTTATAATTGTTAGGGTATTTCTTAATTCTCTGTTTTAGTCCTATGCTAACTTGTTTTGATTGATTGGAGTTGACACTATCTTGATAAATTGAGTTTGCATTAGCTAAATTAAATCTCGGACGATCCATCCAGATCTAATTGTATGGTAGCAATTCGAAGAGAACGATCCATTCCTTCCAAGAGATTAAGAATCAATAGATAATTAATTGTTTGTTGTGCTTGTTCATAAATTAGTCGTTCTTAATGTTTTGTTCTTTAGTGATATTTAAGCCCAATCCAGGAAATTGATTGCTAAAGAATAAAAAGGATAATTTAAGCCCGATCTAGGAAATCTTATCTACAATTGGTAATTTCGGATTTAATTCCAAACAAGCTATCCATTGTTTTCATAATTTTTATATATCAATGATTTATGTTATTCTTGTCAAGAGGGATATTAATTCTATGTTGGAGGGTTTTCTTAATTTAATTGTTTTCAAATTTATTCACTGTTTTCTGATTGATTGTTTTCTTTAATTTTCTTGATTGCTTTCTTAGTTAGTTGTTTTGATTTAATTTTAGTATTTTTAATTTACTCTTAAAACTCTTTTTCCTTGTTTAATTGTTTTTAAGCTAATTGATTAGAAAAAGAAGAATAACATATCGCTCTGTGGGATCGACCCCTACTTGCCCTAGCTATTTATAGTTAGTAATTGTTGGGATTATTTTTAAGATTGCTGACGACCGATCAAACGTCAGTACACTTCAAAGGATCAAAATTCAAAGATTTATAAAAAGAAGAAGGCATTAAGCTCAAAGAAGCACCTAAATTAAGCATAGCATTTTCAATAATACTTCTTCCAATAGAACAAGTAATAGAAAACGTACTTAGATCATTGCACTTAGGGGGTAAATTCTTTTGAAGAATATCACAAACATTAGCTCCTACATTACCTTACCTTGCAACCCGTTTCTTGTTAGTACAAAGTTGCTTAAGGAACTTTGCATAATTTGGAATTTATTGAATAGCATCAAGAAGTGGGTGTTGACCTCAACTTTTCGAAGTATATCCAAAATGTCTTGGTCATCATTTTCTTTCTTTGATTTCTTCAATCTCGATGGAAAAGGTGCATCTACTGTTGAGTCCTTCTTGAGCTTGACAGCGGCAGTTTCTTTCTCTTTTTCACCATCCTTAACAGCTTCATTAAGAATGGGTTCATCTTCCTCGATCTTGATTTCGTTGTCAGGCACTTGCAATTCTTCTTTGGTGTAGCTTATCTCTCCTTCATCTTGTGCAATTTGGGTTGGATAGGGTTCTTCCAAATCTTTTTCACTTCTCAAAGTAATTGCACTTACATTCTCCGTAGGAGGTACCTTCGGTTGTGATGGGATCCTATTTTGACCTTGTGTCTTGAGCTCGCTCATGTCACTAGCCAATTGACTTATTTGTTTCCTCATCATCTCCATAACTTCCCTCATTTGTTGCATCTCGATGGAAACTTATGAAGATTGTTGGAAATTAGGCCTTTGAAAATTCATTGGCCTTTCTTGATAATTACTTTGGTTCCCGTGTTGTTGATTTGATTGCTCATCTCTCCATCCAGGATCGTAAGAATTTGAGAAGGGTTTAGACTTCCTTTGAAATACTTTTTGCATTCCCACAACATTGACTCCTTGTCTGTTGTTAGTGAAGTGTCCTTGAGAACAAATACCACAAACCTTAGACACGCTAGAAAAGTTCGAATTGAACAAATCAGTGAGCATAGCGATTTGCTGATTCGTTTCTTGAAGTTGTTGCTCCAATGTGGTGGAATGGGTAGAGACTTCACTGATTCTTCTTGGGTTGCATTCTCTTGGTGCATGACCTTCACGAGATCCAAACTGTTGAGTGTTTCCAGCCATATTTTCCACTAAAGTCCAAGCACCGATGGGAGCCTTATCTATGAAAGCTCCTCCACTTGCAGAATCTATGGAAGATCTGTCAAAAGGTAGTAGACCTTACTAGAAATATTGGATCAACAGCCGTTCAGAAACTTGATGATTGGGGCAACTTGTGCATAGTGTCTTGAAACGTTTCCAATACTCATGCATTCTTTCTCCATGGCTTTGCTTAATTCCGCGTATCTCCTTCCTTGTACTTGATACTTTATGAGCAGGAAAGTACTTCTCCAAGAACAATTTCTTAAGGCTCGTCCAAGAGGTGATTGAACCAGAAGGTAGAAGGTACAACCAATCTTTTGCACGATCCATGATTGAGCCAAAAAAGATCCTATTTTTATGATCATTTTCCTATGCTTTTTTGTATTTTATGTGTGATTTAACCTTATTTTTGTAAGTATTTGTGTTTTTAGCTCTTGTAGACAAGAAAAGTGGAAACTTGTTTTTTTCACTATTTTTGGAGCTATTTTGATGACTTTTGTCACAAATATGGACTTAGCAATTTAGAGTGAAGAATTGGAGACTCGAAGTTCGTAATTGAAGATTTATTGAAGATAATTTCAAGATATGAAAACCATTGAAGAATTATTTCAAGAAGCAAGAATTGAGGATTGAGCTTAAATCGTGAAGGAATGAAGATAAGCTATGGAGAAGACTTTGAAGACATGGATTTTTGAATATTTTATATGGGTTAATATTCAGCCCATATAAGCCTACAATTGGAGTGAACGCCCCAATTGGTGCCGCACAAGCCCAAGAAATATTCAAATTCCCGCAACGCTTTCCTATTTGGATTAGGATTCAACACAGTCTTGGTAAAAAGGCCATAATTTTCTACTCATACCTCCAAATAAGGCGTGTGAGTAGGCGTTGCCAGAGGACTCCGAGATCTACAACTTTGCTTTGAAGCCCAAAGCCCAGTTCTGCCATCTTCAAGCCCGAAATTGCTGTTTAAGTTGCTGTGCGATTCCAGAATTTTCTAGAGTCCGAATTTCACTCTAATTTCGGTTCTAGGAAGACTTTTAAGCTAACTTGGAGACCAAGTCAAGGACTTAAACCGTCTTACACCCTTCCTAAGTCTATATGGAGTTTAATTAGTCCACTATAAATAGCCACCTTATGTAGAACCCTAGATACACATCTAGATACAATTTTTCTTCTCATCTTTTTCTTAGAAAATATTCTAGTTTTTCTTGTAGTTTTAGGCTAAGGGTGCCGCACCCTCTCTTTGCGTAGAGGGGCGCGATATCCCTTATCTTGCCAAGGGAAGATTTCGCCCCAAGGTCTTGTAAGTTTTCTTATGCCTCTCATGGATTTTTCCAAATCCTTCAGTAGCTAAATTCTTAATACTTCTTATCCTTTGGTGATTTTAATCAATTAATTATGGTGAGATTTGTGTGCTTATAATTTGATATTTGTTTTTGATTGATAGTTCGTTAATCTCTGTTTTATTTTATAATCTTGGTGATTGTTGATTTAGAACGACCGCTATTGATATGATTTGATAGATCTATTATTAAATCAAGCTTAGAGCTAACCCCTCAAGTTTTGATTGTGTGGTAACAATTGGAAGAGAACTAACCATTCCTTCCAAGGGATTAGTAAACTGATCAGACCAAAATTATGTATGTTCTTATGGTCATTTTCCTATGCTTTTGAATGTATTTGTGTTGGATTTTACCCAATAATGCTTACATTTGTTATTGTAGGTGCTGAAGAGGTAGAACGTGCAAATATGTTGTTTTAGGCACATTTTGGAGCTATTTCGATTGATTTTTGGCACAAAGGTTTTCATGGATTTTCTTGGAAGAAATTGGAGATCTCGTGTTCGTGAATGAAGAGTCTATGGAGTCAATTTTATGCTAATTAAAGTCATAAAGTTGAAAGCTACAAAGTTCCAAAGCAAAGGAGTAGGAAGAATTCAAGTTGCAAGAGGACATGTCGAGTCATCAGGAGGACATGGGTGATCAGGCTTAAGACCTGGGTGCTCAGACCAACCATGTGGGCGCCCAGCAGGAGTCGGGGCCCTAGTCAGCGCGCACATCAGGGTGTCTTCATGCTGAAGCTTCTTCCTTTCTTTCCTGATTTGGAGACAGTTCGGGAAAACAGCCATAACTTTTAATCTAGAACTCCAAATGAGGCGTATGAATATGTGTTGAAAAGCTAACTCCGAGAGCTACAACTTTCGTGTTTTAGTTGAGACCCAGTTTTGCCGTTATCATGGACAAAAATGCCCCTGACGTTTCTGCAGACAAGTTGGACCTAGAAAAGCCCATGAAATCAAGCCCAAGTTGATATGCTTAGCCTAAATTCGGTATTTGGAGATAGCCCAGACCTGGAGGACGAAATTCCACTCAATTGGAGGAGGTTTAATGAGCTTAAAAGTCTATTTTGTCCTAGGTTAAGTTTTCCCTAAGTCTCTAGTATAAATAGACATCTTTTCTCTCTAGAATAGGGGTTAGACAATTTGGAGAGCTAAGGAGGTGCCGCCGGCCAGCCCCTATCTTTCTAGATTTTTCTATTCCTTTTTCTTTTGATGGCTACTCAATTCATGAGTAGCTAATCTTTTATTTCTCCAATGTAGAATCTTATTGATCTCTTGACTTTTTATTTATGGGGAGACTTTTGTTCTTTATAATTTGATTTTCTACTTGAATATGTTTCTTATCCCTATACTTCATCTTATGTGTTCAGTTTTGATGGATTTGGAGGCCTACTTATCTTGATGATTATGAATACTATTGTAAGGATCAATTTATTGATTCAAAGTAACAATTGAATTTTGGAGTCCTGGTTCAATGGGATATCAAACCTTATTGAAACCTATAGGCCGAATGGAAATAGGTGTAGATGAGTTTGGTTTTAATTTATTTATGCATGCGGGCATATAATAATCTTAATGCTTTATTTTGTGATGGAACAAAAGAGTTGATCTTTGGGCCGAACGGAGTGAGATTGACTAGAAGCATGTTAGGGTTTGTAGGAGTCCTCGCCCTAGACCATTTATTCAAGTGGAGTTGTTCAGATATTAATAAGAGTAATTTGTTCTAATGAAAGTTGATGCCTACGTCTTAGGATATATACTGCTTTAGAATAATTTATGATGCTTAATTGATTGGCAATTAATATCAAATTCATGATTTGTGTCAATGATCCATATTAATCTTGTCAAGAGTGAAATTAATTCTATATTAGAGGCTTGTTTTATATAGTTTGTTATTTGATCGACTTTGCTCATAGTTTATTTTGTTAGTTATAATTTAGATTACTTGAATCTCAACTTTCAAACTTCTTATTTTAAACACAATAAATTAGTAAAGAAATTATCCTCTCTCTCTCTGTGGATTCGACCCCTACTTACCCTAGCTATTTAGTTAAGTTTTGTGGGGATTTATCTTGTGATTGCTCAACGATTCGATCATGAACCTTATAAATTCTTGTTTGAATTAATAAGTTTGGTTATACTTGATATGCATGTGAGAATAATTGTTCTTAATGCTTTATTCCTTAGTAATTTTTAAGTCTCAAAAGGGAAATCAATTGCTAAAAGAATAATAGGGATAATTTAATCCTCAAAAGGGAAATCTTATCTAGTATACATGTTAGGGTTTTCCCTAGACCAATTATCTAATCAAGAATTAAATATTAAATTCGTCTTTTAAATCAATGATCTATAGTTAATTAAATCTTCTTATTATTGTTTGCTTTATTATTTGCTATAGTTTAGATTTAATTTACTTTGCTTTGTTTTTAGTTTAATTGCTTTTGTTTTTAATCGCTATTTTTAATCCCCTATTTTTGAGAGATTCTTAGAGAAGATTTAATCTTTGGATAAGTCTATTCCCCTTCTCTATGGGATTCGACCCCTGCTTACCTTATTTACTTAGTTAGGTTTTTGTAGGGATTATTTTTATGATTTCTGAGCTTGAATTGATCTTCATGAATACCTTGAATAGTTTTAGATGCACAGGCAATCTAGAAATTTGTAAGATCTTGGTGAGGATCTTCTCCAGGTAGACCATGAAATTTGGGCAAAATCTGAATGAATTCAGATTTAATTTCAAATGTTCCAATCATATCTAGGAATCGAATTACTAAACGTTGTGCAGTAACGTTCGGAGCAGCAAGCTCTCTGTAGACACCCATTTTTGGGGTATATATCCTTTAATATAGGTTATTTGCTTCAATTTTTGCATTTTAGGGGGCATATAGGTTATTTAGGCATTTTAGCAATTTAATACTATAATACTAGAATTTAATTTAATACTATAATACTAGAATTTATTTTAGTAGTTATCATTTATTTTTAATTTGATTGCACTTAAAAAGTATAAAAGAATTGGAAATTGAAAAATTCATTATTCTCATTGACGAGCCCAAATTAACCCTATTTTTATGATCATTTTCCTATGCTTTTTACTATTTTTATGTGGAATTTAACCTTATTTTGTAAGTATTTGTGTTTTTAGGTCTTGAAGACAAGAAAAGTGTAAACTTGTTGTTTTTCACTATTTTTGGAGCTAAATTGATGACTTTTTACTCAAATATGGACTTAGCAATTTTGAGTATGGATTTGGAGATTCGAAATTCGTGATTGAAGATTTATTGAAGATAATTTGAAGATTTGAAGACTATTGAAGAATTATCTCAAGAAGCAAGAATTGAAGATTGGAGTTTTAATTGCGAAGGATTGAAGACAAGCCATGAAGAAGCCCGGAAGCTTTGGAATTTTGGATATTTTATATGGGATAATACTCAGCACATATAAACCCACAATTGGAATTAAAATCCCAATTTGTGCTACCTATATCCAAGATAAAATCCAATTTCTGCATATTCCCGTTACTAGTCCTAACAGGATTAGGATTCAGCGCAGTCTCAGTAGAAAAATCATAATTTTCTGCTCAGATTTCCGTTTTAGGCCCGTGAGTAGGCGTTGGAAAGCTAACTCCGAGATCTAAAACTTTCCTTTGAAGTCGAAGACCCAGTTCTGCCATCTTCAAGCCCAAAAACGCCGTCGAAGTCCCTGTACGAATCCAGAATTTTTCAGGAGCCTATTTTGACTAAGATTTTGGTTTTAGGAAGACTTTTAAGCTAACGCGGAGACCAAGTCAGGCCTAAAAACGTCCTAGACTCCTATCCTAGTTAGAATTGGAGTTTCTAGGATTATTTCCACTATAAGTAGCCACCCTATGTAACACAAATCACACACACAATATCTAGATAATTTTCTCTTCTTCTCTTTCTCTTCTAGTTCTAGTTTTTCTTCTAGTTTTAGGGCTAGGGTGCCACACCCTCTCTTTGCATAGAGAGGGGCGGCAACCCTAGGTTACTCAAGAGGATGATCTCCCCTTCAAGTCCTGTAAGTTTTCTTCTTATTCTTTGGATGCTAACTCAATTTATGAGTGAGTAATCCTTTTCTTTTCTCCAATGTAGAATTTAATTGATCTCTTGACTTATATCATGGTGAGATTTTGTGCTTTTATATGAAAATTAATTGGGTATTTCTTAATATCTCTGCATGAATTGTATGTTGCTTGTTTTGATGGATTGAAGCATGCACTTTCTTGATAAATTAAGTAGCATTAGCTAAATTAAATCTTGAAGGATCTTCGGATTTAATTGTTTGGTAGCAATTGGAAGCGAAGGATCTTCCTTCCAAGGGATTTAAGAATCTTTGACCAATTTTTAATTGCCCATTGTGCTTGTAAATTACTAGATCTTAATGCTTTATTCTTGAGTAATTATCACACTGGATCAAGAGGTAATTGTTTAAAGAATAAAAGGAATAATTCACACTGGATCAAGAGGTTTATCTAATTAAGGTAATTTAGGATTAAATTCCAAGCAAGCTATCCATTGTTTTCATAATTTTTAGATATCAATGATCCATGTTATTATTGTCAAGAGGGATATTAATTCTATGTTGGAGGGTTTTCTTAATTATTTTCTCAATTTAATTTCTACTTCTTAATTAATTGTTATCTTTAATTTTCTTGATTGCTTTCTTAGATAATTTTAATTACTAGTTTGATTTGATTTAATTCTACTTTTAAAACCTTCTTTATTTTGTTTATTTGTTTAAAGAAAAAGAACAATAACATATCTCTCTGTGGGATCGACCCCTAATGCCCTAGCTATCTTTAGTTAGTAATTGTTGGGATTTTTATTTTTAAGATTTGCTGACGACCGATCATAAATTTTGGCGCCGTTGCCGGGGAGATTGTGTTTTCTTTTTCTTTTTCTTTTTCTTTGCTATATTCGATCTGCACTTGATCATCCCTGTTTTGTAGGAAAAATCCAGTGGAGCAACAACGTTCGTTAAGAGAGCTGAATTTCAACTGTGAATTACCACCACTCTGCATTGACTATCCAGCCATGGATTTGTCGTACAAGCTGAATCCTAGAGTGATCCGCATGCTGCCAATTTTTCAAGGAGAGTCTCATGAAAATCCTCATGAGCACTTACAAAATTTCTTTATAAGGTGTGCTGCAATCACTGGGATGCCTGAAGAACAAGCGAAACTTCAAACTTTCCTTTAACATTGGAAGGAAAAGCAAGAAGTTGGTTTCTGACTCTGCCATCAAAATCCATAACTTCTTGGAAGGAGATGGAGACAGTGTTTTTGAACAAATACTTTCCAGAGGCCAAGCGAGCTGATGTAAGGAAGAGAATCTCATCCTGTCAACAACTACCTGAAGAGAAGTGGCATCAATACTGGGAAAGATACAACGAGATCTGCGCAAGTTGCCCTTACCACAACCTAAGTGAAGCACTGCTGATTCAGAACTTCTACGATGGTCTTCTCTATGAAGATCGAACCTATGTTGATGCTGCTAGTGGAGGAAGCCTAACACTCAAAACCCCTAAATAAGCAAGGAAACTACTCAACACTATGACAGAAAACATCCATCAATTGCCAAGTGAAGAGGAGATTTCAACCAAAAACAAGAAAGGTCAGCGTACTTCTTCAGCAACTACTTTCCAAACTCAATCAGAAGAAGAATGGATGGAAGAGATGCGAGACAAGTATGATCCACCACCAATCCCTCAAAGGTTTGCAATGCAACTCAATTCACTACGGAATATAGAGGTAAATATTCCATTGCTTGATAAAGTTGTCAGAAAACCCAGGTACGCGAATTTTCTGAAAGAATTATGCATGACTAAAAGTAAGTTTTCTGAAAAATATGCTTGCATGAATGAAAATGTATCTGCTACATATCAGAGAAAACTGTATCATAAATGCCATGATATAGGATCTTTTTCTATTCCTTGTAAAATAGGAAAGAATAAGATAGAAAATGCCATGTGTGAATTTGGATCTCCAATTATCATCATGCCTTATTCTGTCTATTCACAATTGAAAATTGAACCTGTGACTAAAACTGATCTGACTATACAATTTGCTGATAGAACTAACATTAAACCTGAGGGTTTAGTCGAGGATGTTTTAGTGCAGATTGGAGATTTTGTTTTTCCTGCAGATTTCTATGTCTTAAAGATGGGTGAAGATGACCATCATCTACCTCAATTGCCGTTGCTGCTAGAAAGACCTTTTCTTGCCACAACCAGAACAAAATATGAAGTCCACGATGGAAAACTTAGTATGGAATTTGATAGGAAACTCATTGAATAAATATTTATGAAGCCATGAAATCTCCTGCTGAGATTCATTCTATCTGTGCCATTGATGCCATTGAAGTTTGTTTTGAACAAGTTCAATCACTTCACCATGAAGAAGAACTTGAATTGGTACTTACAAGGAGCCTAGATGAAGAAGAAGTCAAGGAAGCAGAAGTCCTGATGCCTGAAGAGGTAGCAGATGGAAGACATGCAGTGAAGAAAATAAGCTCGATCGACTTCAAAAGATGGAGATGGACATCCCTCCACTTTCTCTTCCATAATTCGCAGAGCGCGAAGATGAGTCACTAGACAATGAGCAATTTGGACATCCTGAATTGGAAGACACAAGTGTGCTGAATTCTGTTGACAACCAGCTTTTGGAACATGAAGATCAAGATTTCTTGGGAATCAACAAACTTCTTGAGTCTGAATGCTTTGAAGATTTCAAACACGCGGAATGGATATCTATGGATCAATTCTTTTTGGAGGACAAGATAATTTTCCAAGACGAGGACACTTTCCAAAGGTACAAAGGGAGTAATGCCGGAAGCACCCATTGCATCAACCAATCACGGCAACAAAAATGGCATTGTCATTCCTACCTATTCATGGAGTCGCCCTCAACAAAATTGGTGATTTCTTTCCTTATCTCTTCTTTTATCTTTCTATTTTTGTGCTCAAATTCTTCCTATCTCATCATATTTGCTTTATGCTTTGAAGTGGTATGAACCACCCTAACAAAGGGAGAGGAAGGAAAGTCTAGCCAAAGACATTAAAGAAAGGCGCTGCTTGGGAGGCAACCTAAGAATTTACTAACATGTTAATTTTCTTTTTAGTTTTGTTTTTCTTTTTCTTTTTAGGATTCCAAATTAAGGAAACAAGTCAAACAATTGGAGCTTATATTTTGAACATTTGCAAAGGAAACCGAATGAAAGCCCAAAAGAGAGGAGCAAAGGATGGAAGGCAATGCACCGAAGGGGATAGCCAAAAGCCAACCTAGCTAGTTCGGTTTTTGATCAAGCCAACCTATCCAAATTATGATCGAGCCTACCACCGGCCATCCACGCCATGCCACCTCTAGCCCGTGCCACATAAATAGAGAAGCTTTCTTAAACTCATCTCCATTTACTTTTCTTTGCATTGTTTTGCTTTGAATGATTATTGCTTGATTGATTGTCTATTCCTTGATTTGAATTAGTTGTTTGTATTTCTTTTCTATGTTTTCTATGCTTTGATTTAGATCTTTATAATGACTCATATGCTATGAATGTCATGATTGATGCTTTGAATTGCTTAAATTGCTTGATTGGGTCGACACTTTCTTTGTGAGTCAAGTCTTTCAATAGTACATCTACTTAGTCATCACACTTATGAGGGATACAACACACACATGTCTATTCACATTGAGGACAATGTGTCTTTTAAGTGTGGGGGAGAGAGTCTAATAGAGAATCTACATGCATTCATTGATCATAATCTTAAATAATGCCATAATTTTTTCGAAAATTTAAAATTTTTGCTTATATTGAGTGATTGATTTGATTATGAATGATAATGCTTAGAATTTTTAAAAATGCTTTATTCATTGATTGATTTATAGCATGTTATCTTATTTCTTAGAATTACGTATAATTAGAGTTTGTGATATGATCTTATTCTTTTATTGCTTCTATGATTACCTATTTCTAGAACTTGTGTTTAATTTTTATTGAAATTACAATTATGAAAGTATGTTATGGATATGTCAAGAACAAGTGTGGGGGACTACATATATAAAAGGGTAGTTAAAAAAAATTGTTTTTATAAAAAGAAGTGTTTTCATGCAAGAGGAGAAGAGGTATTTCTGGTTAAAAAATCAATCCATTGTTGTCACTCTTTTCTTTAAACAAAAGGAGTTAGTAACCCTTGGAAAGAGGATTAGAGGCATGGAATTGCAGAAATATTGTCCCTCTGAAAAAATAATAAAAAGAAGGAGTCCTTCTAGAGTGCTAGTAGCCTCAAAAATGGGAGTTAGTAATCCCAAATCATGAACACTTCGAGGTTAGTAACCTCAATTTTCTAAAAAAAAAACTAATTACCCTTTGAAAATTTATTATAACCCACGAAAATCCTTGATTTGTATCCATGATACGCATTCCTTTGAGTAATGGAGATAAAGATGAAGACATAAACTTATAGAGAGAAGTAATTATAGGGTCTGATGAAAGGTAAGTGATTAGAACTACTTTAATTATGGTTACTTAAGAATAAAGATGCTTGCTATTTCTTGATCTTTTGAATTGAGTGCTCTTATTATTCTTTGTTATTTTGATTTAATAATTGCATTAATCCTTAATACGTGTATGCATTCAAAGTTTTCGAAAGGGTTAAACTAAGATGGAATTTTGATTTGCATTAGTTTAGAGTCTATCATATGATTTGTTTTTCATAGTTTTCTACACTAGTTTGTTAGGGACTAGCAAAGGTTTAGTGTGGGGGAAATTATGATCGAGCCAAAATTAACCCTATTTTTAGGATCATTTTCCTATGCTTTTTACTATTTTTATGTGGAATTTAACCTAATTTTGTAAGTATTTGTGTTTTTAGGTCTTGAAGATAAGAAAAGTGGAAACTGGTTGTTTTTCACTATTTTTGGAGCTAAATTGATGACTTTTTACTCAAATATGGACTTAGCAATTTTGAGTATGGATTTGGAGATTCGAAGTTCATGATTGAAGATAATTCGAAGATTTGAAGACTATTGAAGAATTATCTTAAGAAGCAAGAATTGAAGATTGGAGCTTTAATTGCGAAGGATTGAAGACAAGCCATGAAGAAGCCCGGAAGCCTTGGAATTTTGGATATTTTATATGGGATAATACTCAGCCCATATAAGCCCACAATTGAAATTGAAATCCCAATTTGTGCCACCTATATCCAAGGAAATATCCAATTCCCGTATATTCCCGCTACTAGTCTTAACAGGATTAGGATTCAGCGCAGTCTCGGTAGAAAAATAATAACTTTCTGCTCAGATGTCCGTTTTAGTCTCGTGAGTAGGCGTTGGAAAGCTAACTTTGAAATCTACAACTTTCCTTTGAAGGCCAATACCCAGTTCTGCCATCTTCAAGCCTAAAAACGCCGACGAAGTCCCCGCACGAATCCAGAATTTTTCAGGATTCTATTTTGACTAGTTTTTTGGTTCTAGGAAGACTTTTAAGCTAACGCGGAGACCAAGTCAGCCCTAAAAACGTCCTAGACTCCTATCCTAGTTAGAATTGGAGTTATTAGGATTATTTCCACTATAAATAGCCACCCTATGTAACACAAATCACACACACAATATCTAGATAATTTTCTCTTCTTCTTTTTCTCTTCTAGTTCTAGTTTTTCTTCTAGTTTTAGGATTAGGGTGCCGCACCCCCTCTTTGCATAGAGAGGGGCGGCAACCCTAGGTTACTCAAGAGGAGGATATCCCCTTCAAGTCCTGTAAGTTTTCTTCTTATTCTTTGGATGCTCACTCAATTCATGAGTGAGTAATCCTTTTCTTTTCTCCAATGTAGAATTTAATTGATCTCTTGACTTATATCATGGTGAGATTTTGTGCTTTTATATGAAAATTAATAGGATATTTCTTAATATCTCTGCATGAATTCTATGTTGCTTGTTTTGATGGATTGAAGCATGCACTTTCTTGATAAATTAAGTAGCATTAGCTAAATTAAATCTTGAAGGATCTTCGGATTTAATTGTTTGGTAGCAATTGGAAGCGAAGGATCTTCCTTCCAAGGGATTTAAGAATCTTTGACCAATTTTTTAATTGCCCATTGTGCTTGTAAATTACTAGATCTTAATGCTTTATTCTTGAGTAATTATCACACTGGATCAAGAGGTAATTGTTTAAAGAATAAAAGGGATAATTCACAGTGGATCAAGAGCTTTATCTAATTAAGGTAATTTAGGATTAAATTCCAAGCAAGCTATCCATTGTTTTCATAACTTTTAGATATCAATGATCCATGTTATTATTGTCAAGAGTGATATTAATTCTATGTTGGAGGGTTTTCTTAATTATTTTCTCAATTTATTTTCTACTTCTTAATTAATTGTTATCTTTAATTTTCTTGATTGCTTTCTTAGATAATTTTAATTACTAGTTTGATTTGATTTAATTCTACTTTCAAAACCTTCTTTATTTTGTTTATTTGTTTAAAGAAAAAGAACAATAACCTATCTCTTTGTGGGATCTGTAGACATCCATTTTTGTCATGTATCCTTCAATTTAAATCAGTTTGTTTCTTATTTGGCATTAGGGTCACCCAGGGGCATTTCGGTCATTTTTACACTAAGGTCATATTCAGGGGCATTTTAGTCATTTACATGTCCAGGGGCATTTTGGTCATTTCAAGTAATATTAGGATTAGTTATCATTTGCATCCAAAATCCAAAAATATTTTCCATATTAACCTTGCATATTCCATAGTTTATAATAGTGATTTGATTCTACCATTTTAGCTATCCATCTTAATAGGAGTCATCTTGTAGTTCCAAATCGGTTCATGCTAATTTAATTAGATTACTTCACATTATATTTATTTGCATTAGAATCATTTTGGTAGTCATTGGTCCTTTTTAATATTAAGTTGGTCTCATATTTTCTTAGCATAATTCATTTTCCTTCATTTACGTTTTGAGTCTTTGCTTTGAGCATCTTGTGCTTGTTATTGGGCCTCCCTCTAAGCTCATGGCATTTGGATCTTGGCAACTGTTTTTGGGCCTTGCATGATTTGCTTTCCTTTGCTATTATTGTCTTCTTGGGCTTTACTTAGGGTATTTGGACCCTTTGGAATTTGGGTAATGAAAGGAAAGACAAGAACACTAATTTCCATTTTTAACATTTGTCTTTGTTTTACAGCTTTATTTTACAGTCTATATAACAAAAAAGAAGTAGGTATTAGGTCTACTTTTACAAAAAAAGTTACAAAAAAATCGAATAATAGGCCTGCAAAATCCTGTTGCTTTCTTCCCTCCGATGATGCTAGATAGTTTCACTTTGGGCTTCCAATCTCATCATGGCACGACCTTGGCTTGCTTCCACTTCCCATCCTCTAGGCTCAAATCATCACAATCCTTAAGATAAATGGGGCATATAGGACAGTTGATAATCATCAAAAGAAGCAAGGTTGAAGTCAGTTTCTCATTTGCAATGCACATACATACAGTCAAGATAGTACCCAAAATTCAGAAACGGAATTTCAAGAGTAAGATCAATTGAATGCATTAGAGGGTAGTATGAAATCCAATTTGATCATAAGATATTGTAGTAGTCAATCGAAAATGCAGCAACGTACAATGATCAGTTCAGAACATGTACAACATCATTTGCATTCAATTTCCACTCTCAATTCAAAAGCAGTATATATAATTAGGTGTAGTGCATGTGGTGCAGCAAACAAAGAAAATTAGATGCTGAGTTGCAAACAGAAACAGAGGATGACAGTTGCAAGCAAATCAGTGGAGAGTCAAGCCATAGTAAAAGCAAACACAGAACAATAAGGCAGTTGTAAGCAAGGACAATTCAATGAGCAAGAGAAGGGAATTTCACAAGTTCACACAAGCATTGCGCGTCACAAAAATACAAGCAGGCAAAATGCAGTGGCTATTAAAATGACCAAAAGTAGCTGCAAGGGACAAATAAAACAATGGCATATGGAGGGCAAGTGTGCTTAAAATAATGGATCAAGGTGCAACAAATTTCCCCAACAAATCAGCAACAGGACAACAGCAAGGTGGTTGCACAAGGACAATTCAAAGCACCAAGAAGAGAAATCAATGGGATCACAAGATTAGAATTAAGATTGCAAATGGTCAAATAAATCAGTGGCACATATGAACAAAATATACATCAACAAAGCAACAGAGGATGTCATCCAGTTTTGCCCATCAGATTCCCACATTCGGTTAGAGAAAATTACCTTATTGGAAGCATCGGTGCCAACTCATTCTGATCCCTTTCTCGATGGCAAATTCAGCTGGACAAAGGACAAAAGTGGTTAGCTACGATAAAGATAGAAAAAACGAAATAGAGATAAGAAGGAGGAAGCTGACACAACTCAGAAAAGGCTCCTACTCTCTCACTACACTCTCTACCCACATTCCAGAACTCTCTCCCTCTACACTGATCACTACCAACTCAGAAGCCTCTCTCTTAACCTTCTCATCTTCACACAACCTCAAATTCATAAGAGTTGATCCCATTCACAGCCTCTTCACCACGAACACTCATTCTTGGATCATCAAACACCCACTCTCTCAACTTTTCTCCACGGAACCACACACGCAGAAAAGAGCTCGAGCTCTCTCACACTTCTTCACATCATTCAAAACACACACACTTCTCTCAAAAATAAAAAATAAAAATCTTCCCTTTCATGAACACACACCCTCTCTCTATGATTTTCTAAACACTAAAAATTTTCATACCTGGTCTTGACATTCTCTCGGAGAAGAAGCAAAGAAAGCGCCCTCCTCTGACTTGGCTTTCTCTTGTCCCTCTCTCTTGAATTTACTTGGGAATTTCAGATCTCTTAAGTCGAAGATAAGATTCATAAGCCGTGATTTTGGGGGTTCGGTGATGGACTGGAGGTGGCGCACAACATACTACAAGCTCAACTCAAATGAGTGGTGAAGGTGGTAGATTGGAAGGCATCTTGTATGTTTTGGGTAAGCTTTGATTGGGAGCTTTTCGGGTAGTCTTTAGGGAGTTTGAGGTCGGGATCGACTTCGAGGGGAGGAGAGGGAAGTTTGATGGGGACTTCAACGGAGAGGGAGGCATTGAAATGGAAGTGGCGCTGGCTTTGAAACAGAACTAGGGTTTCGGGTAGGGAAGAAGAAGTAGAAAAGAAGAGAAAAAGAAAGAGTGTTGTCAATTTAACCCATAGCCGAGCTAAACGACACCGTTTAATGGGTAAGATTTCCTTTTTCCTCAATTTAGTCCTCCAGCTTGTTGATTCTTGCAATTGGGTGCTGCTGCTTGCTATTTAATTCAATTTAAAGCTGAATTTGGTGATCTATGCATAAATGATTCAAATTTGATTAATTTACATGTATGTTGGGTGGTATTTTAATCTTAAAAATGTCAATTTTTTATATTCAAGACGATAACTTTGTTTAATGCTTGATGATTTTGAGTTTTTAGTTGATAGTTTTTATTCTTGTAAAAATGATGAATATTGGTGAAGATTTATGTTTTAGGGCTTCAATTTGTTAGCTTTCTTGTTAAAAGTGTAGTCTTTGATTGTGTATTGCATGGATTGAGCATGAAAAAGATAATGAAAATGATGATTGGGAATTGTTTTGCTCGGAATCCTTTTGGATTCAATTTGGACTTAAAAATTAAGTGTTTATTTAAAGTTTTAATTTTTGAATTGGAAATTACTTGAATTGATTTCTTGATTTCTAATTGAGTTAATTTAGATTTGGAAAATTGAGATCTTAGCTTAAAGTTATGATTTTTCTGGAATTAAAACGGCTTGAGGATGATATGTTGAGCCACTTTGAGTTGTTTTTATTTTTGAAAAAAATAAGACTTGGAGCTAAAGATCAAATTTTTCAAATTGAAACCAACTTGAGAAGAAATTGATAAATCTTTTTGAATTAATTCCAGTTTAAAAATTAAGATTTTAAGTTTAAAGATTTGATTCTTATGTTGGTTCAATTAAGTTTTAATTTAGCTCGTGTGTCATTTAATTTGTGTTTTTATTCTCTTGTTGCCTTCTTTTTTTTCTTATGGTCATTGATTATAGCAACCATGTTGGAATCATGCAATTAGGTGTATGATTTATATTGTGGATTTTTCAAATTGTGCTTTTTGGCTCTTGAAATTTGCTAATCATTTTCTTTAGTGTGCAGATAGGTCTCCAATTTGTCCAACCCGGCCCTGAAGTTTTTAATTTCTTTCAATTTTGTTCTCTGTTAGTTTAATTTCAGCTTAATTAGGCCTCGGTTTGTACTAATTTAGTAATTAGTGTAATGGTAAAGTAAAAAATAATCACGTGCACCCATACACATGCATATCATATTGATTTGTGATTAATTTATAATTGTTTGCACTTCATGCCACCTCTATAAATTGCGATCAATGAAGAGGCGTTTAAACTATGACGGGCCAATCTCGGGTAAAGGTGCTCGGGTACGACCTTTCGAGATTTCGCCCCGAGATTGAATGATCTTTACGAATATCCCCGGAGGGCCAGGCTAGGTTCGTGAAGGTCAATTCAAGTAAACTCCTTTTTATTAATCAACTAAAAACTGGACTTTGCATCCATCATCTCATACATGCATTAGGTAATATCTAGGTTAAAATTGGAAAAAATGGTAAAAATGAAAAAATTATGAAAAAATCAGAAAATTAAAAGATGCAATAAAAAGGGATTTTCCAAAAATGTTTTCTCCATTAAGTGTTCTCTTATGTAGTTTTCAAAAGAAATTAAAATTGGTAATCAAGAGCTTTTAAGATTTAAATAGAGGCTTTCAAATTCAAATCAGACTTAGTTTATCAATAGAAGACAGAAAAAGATTTCCAAAACAATAAGAAAAGAAGATTTTCACACCATTTTTAGGAAGACTAAAATGGGAGTTTTCAAAATAAAGTAAAAGACTTTAAAAACAAGAATAAAAGGTTTTGACACAGCATTTTCAAAACCTCTTCCCGATGCGGAAGATTTAACAAGAGAACAAACAGTGAAAGAGAATCGAAATAGAATTGGTCGACGGTGTTCGATCATATTCTTCGAATTCTCGATATTTATTTTAAAGATGATTTTATTTTCTTTTATAACCCTTTTCTTCTAATAATCAAGATAAAAGCAACTGTTTAGTGTTAAAACCCATTAGATTTAGTTTAGACTAGAGGTACTGTCGTTTGACGGGCATCTCGGGGGTGCTAATCCTTCCCCGAGCGTAACCGACTCCCGAACCCATAGACTCTGGTTAAGCAGACTGTATTAAGTTTAGTATTACCTTCGACAAGCTTAGGTTAATATTAGACTTAATAATCGCATAGGTGACTAATCACACCTTAGAAAAAAGATTAGTGGCGACTCCTCCTTTTCAATGTCGTCTCGGCAGGGTTCCCCGGACCCGAACGTTTCGACAGGATCAACCCCTACTTGCCCTAGCTATCTTTAGTTAGTAATTGTTGGGATTTTTATTTTTATGATTTGCTGACGACTGATCACTCATTTTGATCATTTGCATTTCATATAGATTACACAGATAGAAAAACACCAAATAGAGTTTACATTTACATGCCTAGTTATAGCGATGATCAGATTGTTTTCCTTTGGTTTTTCCTCTTGGACATTTTCTTGCCCTTTCTTTCCTTCTCCAAAGCTTCCCCAATGGTCCAAAGGCACAAAATGACCCTAAGGGTAGTGATCTCATGACCTGCAAAGTATAGATGTCAACAAAATGTGGCCCCCAAGTTCAAGGCTAAACACCATTAATTAATTTAAGCCGAGAAAGGGTCGGAGGGCATAAATGGAATGCAAGGGCAGTGCAGCAACATCAAATAAAGCAAAAAAACATTTAGGGGCTGTCAAACAAGCATGCACCCGAGCGTTGAAGGTCTTTTAGAAGACCTCATGTGCAGGGCTGTGCATGAGAGGAATGGTGAGAGTGGTAACGAGATTAGAAAGCACAAAGCAAGGGAAAACAAGCAAGCCAACCAAGAGCTTCACAACATAACATATGCAAGAAAAACAGCATGAAAGCATGAGGGACATTTTGCTCTCGGCTGAATTGGGAAAGGGATCCAAGAACAATTCCTAGTCCCTGAAATCATAACAAGTAACAT
Organism: Corchorus olitorius; assembly: GCA_001974825.2. Classification (NCBI taxonomy): domain Eukaryota; kingdom Viridiplantae; phylum Streptophyta; class Magnoliopsida; order Malvales; family Malvaceae; genus Corchorus; species Corchorus olitorius. Next base: position 35,149 of record AWUE01020983.1, on the reverse strand, counting down.
ATCACCAAGCAAAAAGCAATCATTCAAACATACGGAGATCAAGCATTTTTCAGCAAGCAACAGTTACCAATTTACCAGCATTCAAGCATTTGCGTTGGCATTTTTCATTTCCATTTTGCAAGCATTCCGTAGACATCAAACGCTAAGCATTATGGCACCATTCAAAGCATCTCAAGTAGGCACACATATCAGCAAACACAGCAATGCAACCATGGGAGAGACAACAATAAGCAATCAGAGACACAAGAAACAGAATCAGACAACACAGCAAGCATAAGATCAAGATTCAGAGTTCATAAAGCAGTTCAGCAATCACCAGTTGGTAATCAAGGTTAAGAAATAAGATCCAGCAGAGCTCAAATCAGCAGGGTACAAGACAGTGCATGGTGATCATAATTAGCTTCAAACCGAAGGGTGAGAATGCAAGGTGCGTAGTGCAGGGGAATCAGCAGCACAGAATCAAGGCAGTTCAATCATCAAGTGAAAGAAGCATTCCAAAAACCAAGCAAACAACACAATGAGAAAGGACACGCAAAAGCATTTCATCAATACAGAAAGCAATTTTACATAATCACAAGGCAGCAACCAAATGGATTCAAGCAAAGAAGAGTCATAGGCAACAAGCATAAGGCAGTGGGTAATGGCATCAGGGATGGCCATGAACACAGGGGAAATCAACACTGGCTTTGACATCTCAATGGCTAAATAAGAGAATTCCCAAAGGAGTCAACGAGACGACTATGCATAGTTGATATTGACAAAGCAAAGTCTAGCAAAGACTCGACATGGACCCATCAGATTCATAAAACAGGGTGAGCGAACCGCATCAAATTCTCACCAAGAATCCAAAAAGAGTGACGCGGCAGTATCTGAGAAAGTCAAATAAGACTTTGAACTTGGAGCCATGTACATGTCAGCAACATAGGCTACCTGAATGCCAGCTCAGCTTGTCTTTTTCCCAACAGAATCTGCAAAGGACAAAGCCGGGGGCAAAACAAAATAAGAAAATTGCAAAAATGAAAAATGAGCAAAACAAGATGGACGGGAAGAGAAATAGCTCACCTAAATTCATCTGACAACTCATCGTTCTTATCCCATCACCAACAGATATCTCACATGCTAAAAAAAAAAGAGAGGAAGAACCAAAATTAGGGAGAACTAGTTGGATTTTTTAGGGCTAAAGAAATACCCTTTAAATAGTTTCTTTTCAACTCTGATCAGAACAGATTTCTTTTAGTAAAAGAAAGTTAGAAAAAAATTGAGGGTTCTTCAATTTTTCTCTCTAATCTTGCGAAAAAGAAACAAGGAAGAGGCAAACAAGGGGAACTTATAGTGACTTGAAAGAGTATTCCCCAGGAATTGCTCAAAATACTCTGTTCCCTTCACTCTTCGTTTCTGTCTTCGAAATCTTCCAGCAAAATCAACGTTTTTATTCGATTTTATTGAGGGGTTTTGGTCTTTAGGCTTGGGGAGTCAAGAATTAAGGGTTAATTGTGATAGCAAGGGGAACATTGGAAGGCATCTGAGATTTGGCAGAGTTAGGGTTCGTGTTGTTTGAAGAAGAAAAAGTGAAATAAAAGGAAGAAGAAGAGGGATGCAATATAAGGAGAAGGCAATGACCAAACGGCATCGATTTTTTGTGAGTCCTCTTCCAATTCTTTCAATTTTATCCACTTTTTTTTCAATTGTTGCTATTTGGAGGCTGATTATGTTTGTTTGTTTCAATTTGAGGCTTGTTATGTTTGATTGTTACAATTTGAGGCTTGTTATGTTTGATTGTTACAATTTGAGGCTTGATTATGTGTGATTGTTTCAATTGGAGGCTTGTTTCAATTTTGGTTTGTTAATAAATGGATTTTTGGATTTATTTAGTTTAAAGGTTGTGTCTTTTAATTAAAAATGATTAAAATGCTAAAGCTTAGATTTTTATGTTAAAATCAACTTGAATATTAAATCTTTAGGTTGAAGTTTGCATAGTTAAGATTAATTTTATTAATGAATATTTGTGGAGTTATCCCTAAATTGAAATTAAAGTCTTTGGTCTAAAGATTCATTTCTTTTTAGGTTCATATCAATTCAAAATGGTTCCCTGAGCCCATTTTCAGTTTATTTTAATTGGAAAGATCAAAACTCTAGTTCAAAGTTTGAATTTTCAAACTAAAATTAGCTTGGAAACTTGGGTATTAAGCCGTTTTTGAGGTAACTTTAATTGAAAATCATAACTTAGAATTAAAGATTCGATTTTTTAAATTGAAAGTAACTTGGAAAAGAGATTGATGAATTTACTTGGATTAATATTAACTTAAAAATTAAATCTTTGGTTAGGGATTTGCTTTCTTTTAGGTTTGAGTTAATTGAAGAATTGATCTAATTTTCCCATGCTAAATTCATTTCAATTTGGTCCCGATTTTGGATTTACTTTTGATTGATGCGCTTTAGTCCTTGATTTATATCTATGGAATGTAATTTGTGTTCTTTGCTCCCTGAACTTCGCTAATTGTTTTCCTTAGTGTGCAGAAAGGTCCCAGTTTGTCCGATTTGGCCCTTAAGTTTTTGTCTCCCTTTGTTTTAAGTCATTTGTGATGCCCCAAGAGCTTATCAAGGACATCAAGATGACAATGGAGATCATGGAGAGGATGAGCATGGAGTGCAAGGAAGCATAGAGAAGCATGAAGATCAAGGAGGTATCGTTGAGCATGTTCCAAGCACAAAGAAGATGCCATTTGATCCATTAGAGATGCCTATTGGTCATATGACAAGAGCAAGAGCTAAAGATTCAAGGATGCACTCTTGAGCCTTTTTTGAGTTCATCTTGTTGATATGAAGACCATTGAAATCCAATTGAAGAGCTTTGGAGATGATTGGATCAAGCAAGCACCAATTACTTTGCTTGCTATTGATTCAAACTTTTTGCACTAGCCCTTGCATGGGTTGGTCGAAGGTACCCCATGCATGGGTTGGACCAGAGATGACTTAGGGCTTGAATGTATATTTAGGTCATTGTGGGCTTTATTCTATCTTAGATTAGTTTATCTTTATGTTTAGATGACACTAGGATTGGGCCTTGTTTGACTAAGTCCAATCCTTGTTTGATTATGCCTTGTCATTTATTTTTCCTAGTTGGACTTGGATTAGGCTATTTCGTTGTCATTTCTTTTATGATTGCCGCCCATAGGGCTTTAGGATTAGGGTTAAACGTCCCTTATGCCTATATAAGGGATCCATACCCTCTTGTAAACACAAGTTAAGTTTTCAATAAAATTCAGGTTTATTCACCCAAATTGATTATTTAGCTTCTTTGTTCTAGTTTGAGCATACTTAGGGTTCTTCAATCTTGTAGAGTCCTAGCAAGCAATTAGGTTGTGATTGCATAATTGTTTGTAAATCTTGTGATCTTAGATTGATAATTGCAGGTCTAATTATCCATACAAGTCGACGAACGGAGAAGAAGGCTAGCTAGGTTTATCGATCCTACATACAAGTCTAGAAGTTGAAGTTGTCAAGTTGATCTTTGGAGGCTTTTCAAGGAGAGATTTGAATCTAACGCAACTAGATCCGTATCAATTGGTATTCAGAGCATAGGTTATTATTTTCAATCGGTAAATCTATCCTTCTATTCATCATTCATCAACTTTTTCATCCATCAAAACCCTCATCGCAAATCTCACCTTTTTCAAAATTCAGAAACTTGTGAATTTTATTGTCGATTCATTATAGCTCTGTTTGCTTTGAAATTTCACATATGGAGTCCTCATACATCAAGGTTTAATAGAAAAATATCAAACAAATAAAAAAAATAAACAAAATTTCAACCTAAAACTTGTGATTTTTGTTCTGGATTCGTTCTTGGTCGAAAAGGGCTGAAATTTTAGCTTTAGTGTTTATTCATAGTGATCTTTCTGGGAAAAATATTGAAAAATTCAAAAAAAAATCAATTTGAGTTTTCGAAGATTTCAGGGGGTGTTTTCTAGGGTTCTTAGTTGTGCTTTTGAACTAATTTGTGCAATTAACCCTAATTGGAGTTCTTTGAGTGAAATTGATTGTTTGTTTGGGTATCTTGGGTTGCTTTTGCTGTGATTAAAGGTTTAATTTGAAGAATTTCAGGTTGGAACCCAATTGGATTCAAGTGGTGCAAAATAGGATTTAAGTGGTAAACTAGGGTTCTTGATTGTTGAATTGGTTGAATTGTGTATGTGCTGTTTTAATTGGATTTGTGCAGCAAGCTTGGGTGACATAAGGAGGCTGCAAATTGATTTGGTTTTATCACTCTTTTATTTTGATTTACATAAGTTTTTGCTCGTGTTTGTTCATCAAGTAGGTCACGAGAAGAAAGAAGTTACTATTACAAGTTGCTCTTATTAGGCCTATTGAAGCTAAATTGAGGTAAAAGGCAAATTGTGTGAGATCATCAAGAGAGATAGAGGGCAGCCAACCCATATGAATGTGTGCAAACACGAGAGCACAACAAGGTATACACACACACACACTTGTGAGGATTTTTGCTACTAACTTTTCTTTTTGTGTAGGAGTACAATGGGAGATCAACAAGGGGATCAAGCAAATTTGGCGACCTTGTTGCAATCCCTAGTGCAACGAATGGACAACATGAACACAAGATTTGATACTGTCGAAACGTTCGGGTCCGGGGACTCTGTCGAAACGACCTAAAATTTGGGGAGTCGCTACTAATCTTTTTTTACATAGGTGTGATTAGCCACCTATCAGATTATTAAGTCTAATATTAACCTAAGCTTGGCAAAGCCAACACTAAACCTAATAAACGGTCTTCTAACCAGAGTCTTAAAGGTTCGGGAGTCGAGTACGTGTGGGGAAGGATCGGCACCCCCACAACGCTTGTCAAACGACAGCACTGACTAGCCTAGAACTAACAGTGGGTTTCTATAATTGGTTGCCATTATTCCTAAATTTTTAACAATGTAAAGAAAGTAAATCCTTTGTTTGATTTTGTAAACAAAGTTACACAAGCACAAACGAGTTTTGAGTTTTTTAGAAAAAATTGTTGGGTTGTAAAAGAAATGATCGGACCCTTTGATCAATTTCTTATCCCCATTTTTTTAGTTTGTTCTCTTCTGGGTTCCTCATGAAAGGATTTTAAGAAAATCAGGTTCAAAATGACTCTATTTTGAAAAGAAACCAGAAATGGGAACTTTCCCTTCTTGTAAAACTAAAAATGGGAACCTTCCCTTTGCTTGAAAATAAAACTGGCTGATTTTGAATTATTGAATTCTTTTGAAACGAAAAAACATTCATTTTGATATTTTTGGATTTTTAATCTTTTTATTTAAGTTTGAAAACTCTTCTTAATTTTGAAATTTTTGGTTTGAGTTCTTTTATTTAAGTTTGGAATTTTGAATTACCATCTTGTAAAATCCTTTTTTTATTTTTTTTTAAAAAACAATTCTTTCATTTTCCTTTCATTTATCTTTTGTTTATTTCTTATGACCAATTTCCTTTCTTAAATAAACTTAAACCTTGATTTTTTAAAACTCTTTCATTTCTTTGCGAAAAGAAAAGTTGACTTTTGGCCCCAATTTGAAAGATTTGAAGAGAACAATGACAAACACAAATCTTTTTTTTGAGTTTCTGAAAACAAAGTATTTTGTTTTAATTTTTAATTTAATAATAATTACCTATTCTAATTTTTATAGGTATATGAATGCACATGATGAATGAATTCCGGTTAATGCAAATTTTACGGAGTATTATACGAGGAATACTATCCGGGTGCCTTCCACTCATACTAGTAAGACCCCAGTCCAAATATTCCAAGCCTAGGAACGATGAATTGAGACCGACAATAGATGTCCAAGTCCAAATCAAACATCCCATCATCGGATCTTTTTAACTAACTCGCATGACAATAATAATTGACAACAATTTATATAAAAATAAAGATGCAAATGATGTTTCTTTCCCCTTTTTTTAACAAATTAAAGTAACTTAAACCTAAATTATCATCAAGGTTCAAACTAAATTATTATTATTTTTAAATAAAAAAACTATTTTTTAACTTTAATCAAAACTAATTTAAGATCAACTTATTCTTCATATTAATTATAGGCTTAATTAATTTTAAGAAAATAATAATAATAATAATAATAATAATAATAATAATAATAATAATAATAATAATAATAATAATTGAGGCAGGGACCTAATTGACCAATGAAACAATAAAACAGGGACCAATTTGTGAAGGTTACAAACCATACCCAACTCCAAACAGCGTCGTTTTGGCTATCCGTACCTCCCTTCTTGCTTTCCCCTTTCTCTTCATCCTCACTTTCTCGATTCTCCTTCTCTCTAGGATCTCGACTTCCCCTCCCACTCTCTCAAACCAGCGTCGCCGGCAAGCCTCGTCGCTTGCTACTTCGACCAAGACTCGGCCTGAAATCACTCAAAGCAACCACCCCTCCCTTCGAAACTCAAAACCCAAATCCTAAACCCTTTAAACTCCACCCAAACCGACGCTACCCAAAACTTGGAAGAGTTCAACTCCGGCCAAACCCAACGCTGCAACCCTAACCTCTATCGTCGACCACCATGAACCCACCCCCAAAACACTTAAACGCCTCCTTTCTTCCTTCCCTTGCCCAACGAAAGCAGAAGAAACCTTCTTGAAAAGCCCAAACCATAAAGACATTCTTGCATATTAGTTTCATCAAGACAACATTTTATGTTTGGCTTGCTCTGTTTGTCGGTTAACTGCTACACTAAACCTCCTAGTCGGTTAACTGCTCTGTTTGGCTTGCTGTTATGTTGTAAAAAAAAATGTCCTATGTCTTTCTGAAAACACAAATCAATTAGTAGTGCAAATATGCATGTTTAGGCTTATGGGAATGGGCTACCTAATTTACTAATGACTAAATGCAACTATGAAATGCATGTGACCTATGTGACTATAAAAATGCAATTGAAATGTGAGCATGTATATGCTACTGAAATGCCTTGGCTGTGTTTCATTGCTGGAATACTAAGGCTATGCTATGATATGTGAATAGATGATATGCCATCTTCTGTGAAAAATGATTATGTATGTGCCTTCTATCATATAATATATGCCACGAACTTGAACCGATAGAGCTACTGTTTATGATCCTGTGTATAACGCGACACGATGAAGAGTGATTTGTGCTGCTAGCTTTGCTCCTGACTTGTATTTTTTGCTTTGTTCTTAGGGAAAGCTTCATGCAAGCGGCTTTGGGCGGTGCAATGACGATTGTAGGAGCATTTCCTCGAGCTAATTTGCCACTTAGCACTTCTTTACCTAATGTCCAATGTAATGACAAGAGAAGAACATTTCACTCGTTTGATTTCATTCCTCCTTTTATTTATGCAAAGATGTAAAAAATGTAAATGGATGAACAATAATATGTATTGTAAATATGTAATGCAAAGTACTATGACATACGATATTACCTCAAAATCTGATATGTCTTCTAATTATGATACTAACCTAAGGGACAAATTAGATATGCAAAGTAAGAAAGTGCTTTTCTAGCAAAAATGCAATTCTCCCCCTCCTTTTTTTTTTTTTTACTTTTTCCTCCAACTAATGCCATTACTAAAATTACCCAAATCCTATTTATGCAATGCCTAAACAAACCAAGTTTAAGCTAAAAGAAGAAAATGCAAAATTACTAAATGAAGCCTTGAAATATGCAAAAATGCCAAAGGTGCCAATTAAAATATTTTTGGGTTTTTCAATTGCAATATGGATGATTAAAAATGAATTTGTTAATCTAAATTAAAAATGGACCTAAAAATGACCAAAATATCCACGAGTGACCCTAATGCAAATTAAGGAGCAATTCAAAGGATATAAGCCAAAAACGGGTGTCTACAGCTGCCCCTCTTTGAGTGCTTTCTAACTATCAGGATGTGTGCGAAGGAGTAGTTTGTATACTTTCTAAGAGTTGGAAAGTGCGCAAAGACGTAGACACCCACTTTGTTAAGCAAATAAAGTAAAACATGATTTGAAAGAGAATCCCAAAATAGAATAAGAAACAGGAATTTGAAACGGTCTTTAAAGCGGAAGGGATCCTAAATAGGACTTTGAAAGCGAATCACAATCCAATGATCTTAACTCAGGATCCTGAATGGGATGTTGAAATCAACAGATAAGGCAATGATCCTGAATGGGATTTTTGAAATTAAATGATAAAGCAATGATCCTGAATAGGATTTTGACATTGATTGACTGGTAAAGAAACGATCCTGAGCAGGATTTTGAAAACGACTAATAAAGCAATGATCATGAATAGGATAAAAATTGACTGGTAAAAAAATGATCCTGAGCAGGATTAAAACACATATTGATAAAGCAAAATAGTTCCTAAAGAAAATATGGAATGCCCGGAGGTCTTACAAATGCAAACTCTGAGTAAAGACCTTGAGCAAGGTTTATTGAAATTTAAACGCAAATTTGATTAACAACATGATGAAATGAGATGATACCTGGGGGGTTCATAAGAATTAATACCCGTAGATTTCTGAAATGGTGCCCGGAGGTCTTACAAATGCAAACTTGACCTTGAGCAAAGTTTTTTTTTTTGAAACTTACACAGTTTCGATTAACAACTTGATGAAATGAGGTGATACCCGGAGGATTTATCAGAATTAATACCTGGAGGTTTCTGAAGTCGTGCCCGGAGGTCTTACAAATGCAAACTCGACCTTGAGAAAGGTTTTTTGAAACTTAAACGCGGCTTTGATTAACAAATTGATGAAGTAAGGTGATACCCAGAGGATTTATCAAAATTAGTACCCGCATGTTTCTAAAATCGTGCCCGGAGGTTTTACAAATGCAAACTCGACCTTGAGCAAGGTTTTTTGAAATTTAAACGCAGCTTTGATTAACAAATTGATGAAGTAAGGTGATACCCGGAGGATTTATCAGAATTAATACCCGGAGGTTTATGAAATCGTGCCCGGAGGTTTTACAAATGCGAACTCGACTTTGAGCAAGGTTTTGATTTTGAAACTTAAATGCAACTTTGATTAAAAACTTGATGAAATGGGATGATACCCAGAGGATTTATCAGAATTAATACCCGAAGGTTTCTGAAGTCTTGCCCAGAGGTCTTACAAATGCAAACTCGACCTTGAGCAAGGTTTTTTTTTAAACTTAAACGCAACTTTGATTAAAAATTTGATGAAATGAGATGATACCCGGAGGATTTATCAGAATTAATACCCGGAGGTTTCTGAAATTGTGCCCAGAGGTCTTACAAACGCAAACTCTGAGTAGAGACCTTGAGCAAGGTTTTTAAAACTTAAACACAACTTTGCTGAAAAACCTACCTAAATGGATTTTCTCTTCGCTTTTCCATAATCTTGTTATTTTCTTTCCTTGCGAATATATGTCTTGAATGCATGATGATGCATTGCCCCAATGTGTGCATGTATGCATGAATGCCCATGAATGCAGGTAATGTATGATGAATTACTTCGAAAAGTGATGTTCAATTAAGTTTCCTTTTTGATCGGATGCCCTGTTATCCATTGCTAAGCTTTGAACCTGACTTGGAGATGATCCACTTCAATCGAAAGCTTCGACTCGTTAGTCGCATGACTGATCCTTTTTTAAACCTGTCATAGTTCAAAACCACCTCAAAAGAAACCATCATTTGTCAATGATCATAATAAACATTACTTCATTTGCCCTATGAGAATGTCATGCAAGCAACAAGTATTATTCCAATCTTTCAAGATCACTAATTTTCTACATGCAAACCTTTTGAAAATTAGAAAATTTTTCAAAACTGAATTGGTGAACACCATTTAGAATGCCCTTTAATCATGAAACTTTAACCTTTTGGGAGTAACCAATGTGCTTCATCCTTGGCTCACAAATGGAATGAAATCCGTTTGCAAAAATTTCTTCTTTCTTTTTTGAAAATTGTTTTCAGAAAAACAATCAAGCCCATATTCATTTGGAAAAAAGTTCAGGTCAACACTGGCCATTCGACAGATATGGTTCGAAAAGTGGGGAGTAAAAACATCAGGGATATGAACATAGTGAATTGGCTCCTTTTGGTTAGGTGATTTCCTCCTTTCGACTACCCATGAGTTAATCCACTCATTTATCTTATAGAGGTCTTATTTTCTTTGAGTGCTTCTCGTTGTGAATTTCCGGAAGCTTTGTGGATTCCCATTATTGCTCTAGACTGCCCCTTTGGGTTTTCACCCTAGAGCTTTATTCTATTTTTTTTTCTTTTTTCTATTGCACTTGAAAAACTCCAAAATAACCCGAAAACTCTTTTTAGAAAGTTTTGACCAAAACATTTTTCAAAAAAGGCTCTCTTTTTTTGTTGAGGTAAATCTCTTCTCGAATATCCTCACTTGATCAAAGATGGACTTTTATTAGACATGTAACATAGGCTATGGTTCAGGGTTGCCAAAGAAAGGATAAAAAGGCCCAAAAATGTGTTTAAGGGTGTTCGAATCAAGGATCATTTTTCTGTCGCCTGAAGAATCTTGTCACACTTGCTGTTTACTCCATCGTTTTCAATTTCTTCATCTTTTGCCTTTCATTTTCACTTTCTTTATCAAATTTCTATTTTTTATCATTTGATATAATTGCTATGCTTAGTGTGCGACTCGTTGGTTTTTTTAGGCTTAGGATTAAAAAAAAGGGGTGGACACAGTACGAACTAATAACTATAGCACTAATAACCAACTCATCGCTTCCGATTATCTGGATCCAAAGAATCAGTCAAATATGATATATTGGTCATATCATTATAGCAACTGAAATATTTTATTTGCACTGCACTAAGAAGTAAAAGAAAAAAAAACAATCTGATTATGAATATATCTAAATTAATTGCGAAGCAAAATAAAAAGTATGTGGATAAATAGAAGGATGAAAGAAAGAGAGAAAAATAAATAAAAATGAAATGATATAGGATTTTAATATGTAAGGTCTATGAAGCATCCGCTAAAAAGCAATGTAATAGAGCATCAATAAAGATCCATCGAAAATTAGATGAATATCTGTTCCTGGAAGAAAAAACCAAGAGCCTTAATAAGTCAATAAAAACTGAGAATATTGACTCAAGAATTAACAATTTTTTTTGATAGGACTCCGTTGTAGAATTCAGACCTAAGTATTAATCAAAAAGCGATGGGGACGACGGAACCCGTGAACGCAAAGAATTCTATTGAAATGAAAACTAATCCTAATGATTTTATCCGGTAGGATGGCGGAACAAACCAGAGACCACTTCATTTCGTTTTATTCTGATTCATTTCGTTTTATTCTGATTCTGATTCTGAGAGGTCATGAGTTAACCCGACAACCGAAATAGATATTGAAAGAGTAAATATTCGCCAGCGAAAATTTGATTTTAAATTGCTAAATTTTTCTCGATCCGATATGAATATGATAAAAAAAGACAACACAAAAATAACATTATAACAAAACATTAGACATTATCTATAAAATGAATCCATGTTTAATTACTTATACATTATGTTATGTTTCTAATAGATCCAAACAAGATATACAAATTTCTAATAGATCAGATAAAATCTCAAAGCAAAGAGTCCAGTATTCGATCTATTATTCATTAACTACCTGTATATTAACTACATGTATATCTTAAGAATCAAATTTTAGTCATTCTTCGCGAGGAGCTGGATGAGAAGAAACTCTCATGTCCAGTTCTGTAGTAGAGATGGAATTGATAAACAACCATCAACTATAACCCAAAAATAACCAGATTTCGTAAACAACATAGAGGAATAATGAAAGGAATATCTTATTGAGGTAATCGTATTTGTTTCGGTAGATATGCTCTTCAAGCACTTGAACCCGCTTGGATTACATCTAGACAAATAGAAGCGGGGCGCCGCGCAATGACACGAAACGTATGTTGTGGTGGAAAAATATGGGTACGTATATTTCCAGACAAACCAGTTACGGTAAGACCTACAGAAACACGTATGGGTTCGGGGAAAGGATCTCCCGAGTATTGGGTAGCTGTTGTTAAACCGGGCGGAGTAGCCGAAAATATAGCTAGAAAAGCTATTTCAATAGCGGCGTCAAAAATGCCTATAAAAACTCAATTCATTATTTCAGGATAGGAATATAGAACCAAAGGAAAGAAGTATTGGGAATAAAAAAAAAAACAATTGTGGGTTTCCTTTTTTTTTTTGACAAACAATATTTCTTTTTTTTCTCCGTCCTTTGTTGCATTGAAAGAAGAGATTAAAAAAATAATTCAACCTCAGACCCATTTGAATGTAGTAGATAATAGCGGGCCCCGAGAATTGATGTGTATTCGAGTCATAGGAGCTAGTAATCGCCGATATGCTCATATTGGTGACGTTATTGTTGCTGTGATCAAGGAAGCAGTACCAAATACACCACTAGAAAGATCAGAAGTGATCAGAGCTGTAATTGTACGTACTTGTAAACAACTCAAACGCGGCGACAGTATGATAATATGATATGATGACAATGCTGCAGTTGTCATTGATCAACAAGGAAATCCAAAAGGAACTCGGATTTTCGGTGTGATCGCCCAGGGATTGAGACAGTTAAAATTCACTAAAATAGTTTCATTAGCTTCTGAGGTATTATAAGACGAGACAGTTATAGTATATAAATTAGAGTATAGAGTATTTACATAGATTAATTAGTAGATTGTGTTTCACGTATATACCTTTCTTTACTAAGTAAAAAAAAGAACATGTTGATTATATCAAAATTCGCGAGCAACAATAATTTTAGTTTACCATGGATAAGGACACTATTGCTGACATAATAACCTCTATACGAAATGCTGACGTGAATAGAAAAGGAACGATTCGAATAGCATCTACTAACATCACTGAAAACATTGTTAAAATCCTTTTACGAGAAGGTTTTATCGATAACATAAGGAAACATCGGGAAAGCAACAAATCTTTTTTGGTTTTAACCCTACGACATAGAAGGAATAGGAAAGGACTGTATAGAACTATCTTAAATTTACGACGGATCAATCAACCCGATTTACGAATCTATTCTAACTATCAAAAAATTCCTAGAATTTTAGGCGGGATGGGGATTGTAATTCTTTCTACTTCTCGGGGTATAATGACAGACCAGGAGGCTCGACTAGAAGGAATCGGCGGGGAAATTTTGTGTTATATATGGTAATCCGTCCGATATCCAAATTGTATCCGAAACTTTCCAGTTTCGAAAAAAAAAAGAAAAGGGACAGGTTTTCTAATAGTATAGAACTCCGCCTGCCCTACAGTAGTTGATACGTCAAGGAAGTTTTTTTACCTGGAATAAAATAAAAGAACAAAAATGGATTCCTGGAGGTTTAATTAGCGAATCGCTTCCCACCGTCGGATAGAGTCAACAAAAGTGAAGTAAGTGTAAAATCTGATTCTAGGTTATGTTTCAGGACAGATCCGATCGAGTTTTATACGTATACCACCGTCGGATAGAGTCAACAAAAGTGAAGTAAGTGCTTAAGATTCAACCAAGGCACGCATAATTTATAGACTCCGCAACAAGAATTCGAACGATTAGGTGGTTTTTCAACTTCAAAATTCCTTTCAGGGAATCCAATTCAAGGTTCAAAAATTTTAAGAAACTTATTTTCTTCCAATAAGTGGATTCGGAAAAATTTAAGGAATAACAACTATGAAACTAAGGGCTTCCGTTCGTAAAATCTGTGAAAAATGTCGACTAATCCGTAGGAGGGGGCGCATTATCGTAATTTGTTCCAACTCGAGACATAAACAAAGACAAGGATAATCTTTCTATTCTAAAAGGAACTCCTTAAAGAAAAGAAACTAATTTTAAAGAAAGCAATGAACAAATAAAAATAGAAGATCTGTTTTGACATGAAATGGATATATCCATATACCTCTGACTTATCTTTATGAAATGATAAAATATGACAAAACCTATACCAAAAGTTGGTTCATGTAGGAATTGGCGCAGTGGTGCACGTAAAAGTACACGTAGAATACCAAAAGGAGTTATTCATGTTCAAGCAAGTTTCAACAATACCATTGTTACTGTTACAGATGTACGAGGTCGGGTAATTTCTTGGTCCTCCGCCGGTACTTGTGGATTCAGGGGTCGAAGAAAAGGGACTCCTATTGCTGCTCAAACCGCAACGGGAGATGCTATTCGAGCGGTAGTAGACCAAGGTATGCAACGAGCAGACGTTAAGATAAAGGGTCCTGGTCTCGGAAGAGATGCAGCACTACGAGCTATTCATAGAAGTGGTATACGATTAAATTTCGTACTAAATGTAACCCCTATGCCACACAATGGTTGTCCGCCCCCTAAAAAAAGACGTGTGTAGAAATAAACACTAAAGAGATTTCAAGAGAAATAAATTATTCAATGATCTGATCAAATAAAATAATATTACTATGGTTCAAGAGAAAGTAAAAGTCTCTACTCGGACACTACAGTGGAAATGTGTTGAATCACGAACAGATAGTAAGCGTCTTTATTATGGACGCTTTATTCTGTCTCCACTTATGAAAGGTCAAGCCGACACAATAGGCATTGCAATGCGAAGAGCTTTGCTTGGAGAAATAGAAGGAACATGTATTACACGTGCAAAATCTGAGAAAATACGACACGAATATTCTACCATAATAGGTATTCAAGAATCAATACATGAAATTTTAATGAATTTGAAAGAAATTGTATTGAGAAGTCATTTGTATGGAACTCGTAACGCCGTTATTTGTGCCAAAGGTCCCGGATATGTAACTGCTCAAGACATCATCTAACCGCCTTCTATGGAAATCATTGATAATACACAACATATAGCTAGCCTAACCGAACCAATTGATTTGTGTATTGGATTACAAATCGAGAGAAATAGAGGATACCATATAAAAACGCCAAATAACTTTCACGACGGAAGTTATCTTATAGACGCTGTATTCATGCCTGTTCGAAATGTGAATCATAGTATTCATTGTTATGGGAACGATAATGAAAAACAGGAGATACTTTTTCTCAAAATATGGACAAATGGAAGTTTAACTCCTAAAGAAGCACTTCATGAAGCCTCTCGGAATTTGATTGATTTATTTATTCCTTTTCTACATGCGGAAGAAGAAAACTTACAGTTAGAAAACAATCAATAAAACCTTACTTTACCTTTTTTTCCTTTTCATGATAGATTAGCAAAACTAAGAAAAAAGAAAAAAGAAATAGCATTGAAATATATTTTTATTACCAATCAGAATTGCCTCCTAGGATCTATAATTGTCTCAAAAAGTCCAATATACATACATTATTGGACCTTTTGAATAACAGTCGAGAAGACCTTATGAAAATTGAGCATTTTCGCATAGAAGATGTAAAAAGAATATTGGGCATTCTAGAAAAGAAGTAGAAAAACATTTCAAAATGAATTTACCAAAATTTTAAACCCATTGGATTTATTTCATTTTTTTTTCTTTAGAAAAAAAACGAAAATGGATTTTGAACCTTCAGCACAATCCATATATTCGGACCAGAATTGAATAAATGTATTTAGGGAGAATTCACTTTGACTTTGAAGTGACTACTCCTTAGATACGCACATCATGATATTTTTTTTAATTGATTCAATTTAAAAAAGACCTAAAGTTAGGGATTTATCAATCGTTAATGTTGCTCCAATACCCAACCAAAGGGCCACTGCAGTACCAATCAAAAAAACGGTTGTCGCTACTGAACGATGAAATGGATTTTGGAATTTATTAACATTTTCACAAAAAAAGGTACTATTAATAATCCGTAGGTACAGAAACCATTAAAAGAACACCCAATAACTTATTAGGTACTGTACGAAGTATTTGAAATACAGGAAAGAAATACCATTCAGGTAATATTTCCAAAGGAGTTGCAAATGGATCTGCGGGTTCGCCGATCATTGAAGGTTCTAGATTCGCTAAGCTTAGATTACAAGCAATAGTACCAAGAATTACTACCGGAAAAATATATAAAAGATCATTGGGACATGCGGGGAACGGAAGACCGGGAAAAGACTGCATTTGTCACAGCCTGGGGAGTATTTTGATACAAGGTCATGCCATTTGTATTAAAAAATGCCAGGGCAACGTACCAGAGAGCCATGGTAGACCTCTTTCATGACATGATGCACAAGGAGATCGAGGTATATGTTGATGATATGATTGCTAAAGTTCGGTCAGTGGGAGAACATTTGGTAAATTTAACAAAGCTCTTTGGAAGACTTCGAGAGTTTCAACTTAAGCTCAACCCAGTGAAATGTAACTTTTGGAGCCACTTCAGGGAAGTTACTAGCATTCGTGGTCAGTAGAAAAGGTATTGAGGTAGATCCGGACAAAGTGAAAGCCATTCAAAATTTGCCCCCACCAAAGAATCAAAAAGAAGTTAGAGGATTTTTGGGTAGGCTGAATTAATTAGCTCGCTTCATCTCTCAGCTAACAGCAAAGTGTGATCCAATCTTTAAGTTGCTCAAAAAGAAAAATCCAGGAGAGTGGGATGAAGATTGTCAAGCTGCTTTCAATAAGGTTAAGGAGTATCTATCCAACCCACCGGTGTTATTGCCACCAGTAAGAGACAGGCCCGTGATCTTGTATCTAACGGTGCGTGAGAATTCGATGGGATGTGTATTGGCTCAGCAAGATGAAACTGGAAAGAAAGAGCGTGCAATTTATTATTTGAGCAAGAAATTCACTGATTATGAGGCTCAGTACTCAGATCTGGAAAAGATGTGTTGTGCACTCGCTTGGGCAGCTCATAGATTAAGATAATACATGCTTTATCACACTACTTGGTTGGTCTCCAGGTTGGATCCGATTAAGTACGTATTTGAAAAGCCCGGTTTGTCAGGGAGAATTGCTAGATAACAGGTCTTGTTGTCAGAATATGACATAGTGTACGTGTCTCAGAAAGTCATTAAAGGAAGTGCTATAGCTGAATTCTTGGTTGACCGAGCTAGTAAAGATTACGAAACGGTACATTTTGAGTTTCCAGATGAAGACTTGACGGCAATATGCCAAGTAGAAGAGGCAAAAGAAGAAGAAGATACATGGAAAATGTACTTTGATGGGGCATCAAACCTGTCGGGGCAAGGGATATGTGCAGTATTGATATCCCCTGAGGGTGATTACCTCCCAGCTACAGCTCAACTGGAATTTCCAGCCACAAACAATGTATCAGAATATGAAGCCTGCATTTTGGGAATTCAGATAGCTCTGGACAAGGAAGTAAAGAAGATAGAGGTTTATGGTGATTCAGCTTTGGTGATTTACCAAATGGAAGGAGAATGGCAGACGAGAGAACCAAAATTAGTTAAATACCGAGACCATATGGTGGAGTTAGTCAAATTCTTTGAGAAGATTACATTTCATCATGTGCCTAGAAAATCAACTGGCCGACGCACTAGCCACCCTTGCTTCAATGTTTAAGGTGGGGACCAATACAGAGATCCGACCGATCCAGATTCAGATAAAAGATTCTCCAGCACATGTAATGAGTGTGGAAGACGAAGTAGATGGGAATCCATGGTATTTTTATATTCTCCAATATATCAAAAACCAGAGATATCCGGAAAATGCCACAGAAAATGACAAAAGAGTGATTCGAAGAATGGTGATTGGTTACCTCTTAGAGGGTGACACTTTGTACAAGAAAAGCCGGGATCAAACATTGCTCAGATTTGTGTGCTCAGTAGAGGCCAGAAGGATTATGGAGGAAGTACATGAGGGATCATGTGGGAGTCATGTCAGTGGACACAAGATGGCAAGACTGAATATGAGGGCAGGTTACTACTGGTTGATGTTGGAAACTAATTGCATCAAATATGTCAAGAAATGTCACAAATGTCAGATTTATGCTGATCAGATTCATGTGCCTCCAAATCCGTTACACATCATGTCAGCTCCATGGCCTTTCTCAATGTGGGGCATAGATGTGGTTGGAGTCATCAATCCTAAGGCCTCCAATGGACACAAATTCATATTGGTTGGAATTGATTACTTTACGAAGTGGGTTGAAGCAGCTTCTTATGCAAGTGTTACTCAAGCAGTGGTGACCAAGTTCATTAAAAAGGAGATCATTTGCCGATATGGGTAGTCGGAAAGAATTATTACAGATAATGCGTCCAACTTGAATCAAGGGTTAGTGGAGGAGACATGCAAACAATTCAAGATTGTGCATAGTAATTCAACCGTTTATAGACCTAAGATGAATGGTGCAGTGGAAGCAGCCAATAAGAATATTAAGAAGATTATAGAGATAATGACTGAGACATACAAGGATTGGCATGAGAAACTTCCTTTTGCTCGTCATGCTTATCAGACTTGTGTCCGGACCTCAACTGGGGCAACTCCGTATTCATTGGTATATGGAATGGAGGCAGTGGTACCAATCGAATTAGAAATACCTTCCCTGCGGGTATATCGAGAAACTAAGTTAGAAGAGTCTGAATGGGTCCGAGGTACGACCAGCTCAATTTGATTGATGAGAAGAGGTTAATAGCTTTGTGCCATGGTCAGATTCACCAAAAGAGGATGGAACGGGCATTCAACAAGAAAGTACACCCGAGAGAGTTTAAAGTAGGAGATTTGTTATTGAAGAAGATTTTACCAGAACAACGTGATCCTAGGGGCAAGTGGGCACCAAATTGGGAAGGCCCATTTGTGGTAAAGAAGGCATTTTCTGGTGGGCCATTAATCTTACAGGAAATGGATGGAGAAGAGTTTCCTAGACTAATCAATTCTGATGTAGTTAAGAAGTATTATGCCTAAAAAAATAAAAAGAAAAAAAAAGAAAAGAAAGAAAAACACTAAGCCTAAAATAGAAAGAGGTTTGAAAAAGAGAAAATATATATAAGGAGGGGTCCAAGTTGAAAACCCGCAAAGGGCGGCTTGAATCCGTTGGGGGTCACTTGAATTGAAAACCCGAAGAGGGCGGCTTAAGTGAAGGACGGGAAAGAAGAGAGTTGAGCTGAAAACCCGCAAAGGGCGGCTCAAAAAGGAAATGGAAGGATATAGTCTGTGGGCAATGCACTTCAAGAAAATCTTTTAAGGTCAAAAGGTTAAGGTCTGGTCCAGACTGAGTCGGGTAAGGTAACATCATAACCAATTTCGAGGAACCCTTGGCAAACGTCACAAAACCGTCGTCAAAGTATTCATCGACATGAGGTTTAATCTTTTCAGAGTCTTACTGTTAGTATATATATATATATATATGTATCAAATTCCTTGTTATATAAGCTTATCTCTTTTCTATTTGTACATTTTCTTTATTATTGAAATTCCAAAGTTTCTCAACAATATGTGTTTTCTCTCTTGCATCACATCATCATAAGTAAGCATTGGTTTTCATTTTTCAAAAAAAAGGTTAAAACGGACATGGCAAGGTCGCTTTTAATTGTTCGAAGGGAGGTAATAGTAAAAGATATAAAGAAACATAAAGGCATCATCTAAGGAAAAGAGCTCAAAAGGAGTAGGAGCAAAATATTGAGAGAGATATAGGGGCAGGGAATTAAAGGAGATTGAAATAAGATAGCGGATGAAGGTTCAGAAGCGGAAGACAACAGGTCAAGAGTTTAAGAAGTGCACAAGGAAGACATGCACGACCACTGAGTAACTTGACAAAGGAAATATAGATTAAGGCAATCAAAGAAAACACATCATACATTTTGCATCTTCGCATTAGCATACAGTACCGTTGCATCATCACCATGCATCCTAACCCTATCCAAGCAAACATTTGAGAACCCTGCAGGAATACTTTCTTGGACACAAGAAGCCTTTAACTAGCATTCGGAAGACGATTTCATCAAATAGATCGGAAGACGACTTCATCCGAGATGGAATTGGAAGACAATTCGAAGGATAAGCAGAAGACGATCCTTTTAAGATTGAATTGGAAGACAGTTCGAAGGATAATCGGAAGACGATCCTTTTAAAATTGAATTGGAAGACAATTCAAAGATAAGCGGAAGACAGTCCTTTTAAGATTGAATTGGAGGACAGTTCGAAAGATAAGCAGAAGATGGTCCTTCTAAGATTGAATTGGAAGACAGTTTGAAAAAGTTGATCGGAAGACGATCCTTTATGATTGAATCGGAAGACAGTTCGAAGAAGCTGACCGGAAGACGATCCATTCAGAAATTAAGGAGAGAACATCGGATATAGCAATAAAGATGGGTGTCTACGTCTTTGCGCACTTCCTAATTCTCAAAAAGTATGCAAACTACTTCTTTGCACAATTCTCCATAGTTAGCAAGCGCGCAAAGAGGGGCAGCTGTAGACACCCATTTTTGGGTTATATATCCTTTAATATAGGTTATTTGCTTCAATTTTTGCATTTTAGGGGGCATATAGGTTATTTAGGAATTTTGGCAATTTAATACTATAATACTAGAATTTATTTTATTAGTTATCATTTACTTTTAATTTGATTGCATTTAAAAAGTATAAAAGAATTGGAAATTGAAAAATTCATTATTTTCATTTTGAGAATTTGCATTTCATATAGATTACACATATAGAAAAACACCAAATAGAGTTTACATTTACATGCCTAGTTATAGCGATGATCAGATTGTTTTCCTTTGGTTTTTCCTCTTGGACATTTTCTTGCCCTTTCTTTCCTTCTCCAAAGCTTCCTTAATGGTCCAAAGGCACAAAATGACCCTAAGGGCAGTGATCTCATGACCTGCAAAGTACAGATGTCAACAAAATGCGCCCCCCAAGTTCAAGGCTAAACACCATTAATTGATGTAAGCCGAGAAAGGGTCAGAGGGCATAAATGGAATGCAAGGGCAGTGCAACAACATCAAACAAAGCCAAAAACATTCAGGGGCTGCCAAACAAGCATGCACCCGAGCGTTGAAGGTCTTTTTGAAGACCTCATGTGCAGGGTTGTGCATGAGAGGAATGGTGAGAATGGTAACGAGATTAGAAAGCACAAAGCAAGGGAAAACAAGCAAGCCAACAAAGAGCTATACAACAGAACATATGCAAGAAAAACAGCATGAAAGCATGAGGGACATTTTGCTCTCGGCTGAATTTTGAAAGGGATCCAAGATCAATTCCTGGTCCCTAAACGCCAGTACAGCCTGAAACCATAACAAGCAGTAGATCACCAAGCAAAGAGCAATCATTCGAACATACGGAGATCAAGCATTTTTCAGCAAGCAACAGTTACCAATTTACCAAGCATTCAAGCATTTGCATTGGCATTTTTCATTTCCATTTTGCAAGCATTCCATAGACATCAAAGGCTAAGCATTATGGCACCATTCAAAGCATATCAAGTAGGCACACATATCAGCAAACACACCAATGCAACCATGGGAGGGACAACAATAAGCAATCAGATGCCAAGAAACAGAATCAGACAACACAGCAAGCATAAGATCAAGATTCAGAGTTTATAATGCAGTTCAGCAATCACCAGTTGGTAATCAAGGTCAAGAAATAAGATCCAGCAGAGCTCAAATCAGCAGGGTACAAGACAATGCATAGTGATCATAAATAGCTTCAAACCGAAGGGTGAGAATGCAAGGTGCGCAGTGCAGGGGAATCAACAGCACAGAATCAAGGCAGTTCAATCATCAAGTGAAAGAAGCATTCCAAAAACCAAGCAAACAACACAAAGAGAAAGGAGACGCAGAAGCATTTCATCAATACAGAAAGCAATTTACATAATCACAAGGCAGCAAGCAAATGGATTCAAGCAAAAAAAAGTCATAGGCAACAAGCATAAGACAGTGGGTAATGGCATCAGGGATGCCCGTGAACACAAGGGAAATCAACACTGGCTTTGACATCTCAATGGCTAAATGAGAGAATTATCAAAGGAGTCAACGAGACGACTATGCATACTTGAGATTGACAAAGCAAAGTCTAGCAAGGACTCGACATGGACCCATCAGAATCATAAAACAGGGTGAGCGAACAGTAACAAATTCTCACCAAGAGTCCAAAAGGAGTGACGTGGTAGCATCTGAGAAAGTCAAATAAGACTTTGAACTTAGAGCTATGTACAGGTCAGCAACATAGGCTACCTGAATGCCAGCTCAGCTTGTTTCTTTCCCAATAAAATCTCCAAAAGACAAAGCATGGGGCAAAACGAAATTAGAAAATTGCAAAAATGAAAAATGAGCAAAACAAGAAGGACGAGAAGAGAAATAGCTCACCTAAATTCATTTGACAACTAATCGTTCTTATCCCATCACCAATAGATATCCCACATGCCAAAAAAAACAGAGAGGAATAACCGAAATTAGGGGGAAGTAGTTGGATATTTTAGGGCTGGAGAAATACCCTTTAAATAGTTTCTTTTCCACTCTGATCAGTACGGATTTCTTTTAGTAAGAGAAAGTTGGAAAAAATTGAGGGTTCTTCAATTTCTCTCTCTAATCTTGCGAAAAAGAAACAAGGAAAAGGCAAAGAAGGGGAACTTACAGTGATTTGAAAGAGTATTCCCCAGGAATTGCTCAAAACACTCTGTTCCCTTCGCTCTTCGTTTCTGTCTTCGAAATCTTCCAGCAAAATCAACGTTTTTATTCGTTTTTATCGAGGGGTTTTGGTCTTTAGGCGTGGGGAATCAAGAATTGAGGGTTAATTGTGATAACAAGGGGAAAATTGGAAGGGATCTGAGATTTGGCAGAGTTAGGGTTCGTGATGTTTGAAGAAGAAAAAGTGAAATAAGAGGATTAAGAAGACGGACGCGATATAAGGAGAAGGCAGGGACCAAATGACATCGTTTTTTTGTGATTCCTTTTCCAATTCTTTCAATTTTATCCACTTTTTTTTTACAATTGCTGCTATTTGGGGGCTGATTATGTTTGTTTGTTTCAGTTTGAGGCTTGTAATGTTTGATTGTTACAATTTGAGGCTTGTTATGTTTGATTGTTACAATTTGAGGCTTGATTATGTGTGATTGTTTCAATTAGAGGCTTGTTTAAGTTTTTTTTTTATAAAGGTGCTAAATTTAAGCTATTTTAGTTAAATAATCTTTTCCATGTTAGATTTAAGTAAAATCCTAGCTTTTTAATTTCCAAGTTGAAATCTTGAATAATTTGTTAAGTAATTATGTCATAGTTTAAGATTTAGTAATTAAGTTCAAGTTTTGGTTATGGATAGCTTAAGATTTAGCCCTTTAGCCCAAAGGTTAAGTTTTGGTTTGAATAGATGGTCTCATTTGATATGTTTGCTAATTTTGGTTTGTAAATAAATGGATTTTTGGATGTATTTAGTTTAAAAGTTGTGTCTTTTAATTAAAAATGATTAGTAAAATGCTAAAGCTTAGGTTTTTATGTTAAAATCAACTTGAATATTAAATTTTTAGGTTGAAGTTTGCATAATTAAGATTAATTTAATCAATGAATATTTGTGGAGTTATCCCCAAATTGAAATTAAAGTCCTTGATCTAAAGATTCATTTCTTTTTAAGTTCATATCAATTCAAAATGGTTCCCTGAGCCCATTTTAAGTTTATTTTAATTGGAAAGATCAACACTTTAGTTCAAAGTTTGAATTTTCAAACTAAAATTAGCTTGGAAACTTGGGTATTAAGCCGTTTTTGAGCTAACTTTAATTTGAAAATCATAACTTAGAATTAAAGATTCGATTTTTTAAATTGATATTAACTTGGAAAAGGGATTGATGAATTTACTTGGATTAATATTAACTTAAAAATTAAATCTTTGGTTAGGGATTTGATTTCTTTTAGGTTTGAGTTAATTGAAGAATTGATCTAATTTTCCCATGCTAAATTCATTTCAATTTGGTCCCCGATTTTGGATTTACTTTTGATTGATGCACTTTAGTCCTTGATTTTTATCTATGGAATGTAATTTGTGTTCTTTGCTCCCTGAACTTCGCTAATTGTTTTCCTTAGTGTGCAGAAAGGTCCCAGTCTGTCCGATTTGGCCCTTAAGTTTTTGTCTCCCTTTGTTTTAAGTCATTTGTTATTTAAGTTAACGGCTTAATTAAGCCCTTGGGTTTTGTAATAACTTAGTAATTAGTGTAGAGGTAAAGTAGAGCTCAACCATGTGCATTCATGTCGTACATGTTATATGTCACCTTGCTACGTTCATAGTGCATTAACATTCGTCTTTTGTCGAGATGAAGGACCTTTCAGATAAATGTACTCGGATACGAATTTCTAGGAGCTCCTTCTAGACCGTTCTCTTTTGTAAATAGCCCCATAATGCGTGGGAAGGGTTTATGGAGTTGACTTTGGGTAGACTTGTGTTAATGCATGTAATTAAAAAATTATCTTTCATGCATTTTAATTGTCATTCATGAGAGTTAGCTAAATAAGAATCAGTAAGCAACCGTCTTTTACGATGACGGGTGAGTTCCAAGTAAATGTACTCGGGTACGAATTCATGGCTCCCGATCCGAGATTGGATTATCCCCGAGATACTCCCATAATGCGTGGGAAGGGTGTCGGGTTAATTTCAAGTATACCGCTGCTTACTGATCAAATAAATTAAAATATATCAGTTCATGCATCATCTGCATTCATTCTCTTCCCTTTAGGATTAAATACAATTAAGAAAATACAAAAAGATTTTTTTTTCTTCAAAAGCATTTTCAAAAGTTGATGTTCTCTTATTCAGTTTTCAAAAGAAATTAAAATTGGTAATCAAGAGGTTTTAAGATTTAAACAGAAGTTTTCAAATTCTAAACAGACTCAGTCACAAGGATAGAAGATCAATAAAAGATGGAAAAGGTTTTCCAAAACAATACGAAAAGAGGAATTTCACACCATTTTTAGGGAGACTAAAATGGAAGTTTTCAAAACAAAGTAAAAGACTTTAAGAACAAAAATAAAAGGGTTTTGACACAGCATTTTCAAAATTTCTTCCTGGTGCGGAAGATTCAACAAGAGAACAAACAGTGAAAGAGAGTCGAAACAGAATTGATCGATGGTCGTTCGGTCATATTCTTCGAATTCTCAACATTTGTTTAAAAATGATTTTATTTTCTTTTATAACCCTTTTCTGATAATAATCAAAGATAAAAGCAACCATTTAGTGTTTAACCCATTAGATTTAGTTTAGACTAGAGGTACCGTTGTTTGACGGGCCTCTCGGGGTGCTAACCCTTCCCCGAGCGTAACCGACTCCCGGACCTGTTGGCTCTGGTTAAGCAGACTATATTAGGTTTAGTATTACCTTTGCCAAGCTTAGGTTAATATTAGACTTAATAACATGGATAGGTGGCTAATCACACCTAGGCAAAAAAGATTAGTGGCGACTCCTTACCTCTTTTCCAAGTCGTTTCGGCAGGGTTCCCCGGACCCGCACATTGCGACACTCTCTTAGAGTTCTATGAGTGTTTTCGTTTGCCATGTCTTGTAACGATGTTGAAGAAGCGGTTGAACTTGGAGAACTAAGTTGAGAACTCGAAGGGGATGACTCCTTTCCTTGTTGTCATCTTGAGAATTCCTTCTTCAGTGAAAAGAGTGTTCTTTCAGGCTCAGGATCAAATTGTAAATCTTTTGTACCACTACTTCTTGTTGTTGGCATGCAACTTCCTAGAAAAACAAATACTTAAAAGAAAATTAGTAGTAAAAGTTCTTAATGAAAATTAAAACTAAAAACAGAAAATAAAAATAAAAATTTAGAAAATCTTAAGGATGATTTTGTCTTCAATCTTTTCCTTCCTTCCCCGGCAACGACGCAAAAATTTCTGATCGGTCGTCAGCAAATCATAAAAATAATCCCCACAAAATCCTAACTAAATATATAGGGCAAGCATGTTTCGAATCCCACAAAGAAGGGGAATAAACTCTCAGAAGACAAATCTTCTCTAAGAATCACTCAAAAACATAGGGGATTAAGGGTATTACAATTAAAAGAAAACAATAATTGTAAATCAAAGCAAAACTAAAGTAAACTAAAACTAAGAAAATTACTTAAGAAAACAATAATTAAAAGGCATACTTCCTCCCCAATTGTAGAAATCAATTAATATAACTATGGATCATTGACTTAAAAGATAAATTTAATATTCTAATTATAAAAATAAGCAAGATCAATTTTCCGCCAATGATACCTTCAATCCAAAGACTTAAGCATCATGCAAAACATCAACAAACTCATTCTAATAACTCTCAATTAAACAATTGGTCTTGAAATAAATCCCTAACATGTATATCAAATAAAATTTCCCTTGTGAGGCTTAGATTATCCCTATTATTTTTAACAATCAATTTCCCTTGTGAGGCTTAGAAATCGTTAAGAACAAAGCATTAAGAATATCAATTCACACATGCATATCAAGTATAACCAAACCTATTAACTCAAGCATAGCAAAGTCAAGACTTAATAAGATTTATTAATTCCAATTGAACACCTTGTGAGTAATCCAATTTTGTCACCAAACAATCAAGCTTGAATTGGTCGTTCTAAGCTTGAGTTAACAATAGATCAATCCAATTATATTAATAGCTGTAGTCTAAATCAATAATCATGAAGATCATAAAATAAACCATAGATTAATAAACATATTAAATCAAGAACAAATATCAAATTATAAGCACACAAATCTTACCATAATTAATTGATGGAAGTCTCCAAATGAAAAGAAGTATTAAGAATTTAGCTACTCATGGATTTGGAAGAATCCATGAGAAACTTAAGAAAACTTACAAACACAAGTCGAATCCTCCCCTTGGGCGGCTCCCTAGGGTTGTCGACAGCCTCTCTCCCTAAGAGAGAGAACCTAAAACTAAAACTAGAATATTTTCTCAGAAAAAGATGAAAAGAAAGATTGTATAAAGATATCTCTAGGGTCTACCTAAGGTTGTATATATAGTGGACTATCTAATGATGCGCCAAGGGCTTATCAAGGACATCAAGAGGACTATGGAGATCATGGAGAGGATGAGCATGGAGTGCAAGGAAGCATGAAGATCAAGGAGATTGCGCAAAACATTTTCCAAGCACCAAGGAGATGCCAAAGATGCCATTTGATCCATTGAAGATGCCATTAGGTCCAAGGACAAGAGCAAGAGCCAAGAGATTCAAGGATGCATTATTGGGCCTTGTTCGAACTCATCTTGAAGACTTGAAGACCATTAAAGTTCATTTGAAGAGCTTTGATGATAATTTGGGCAAGAATATTCCCATTGATTCCAAGCCTCTCACTTTGCTTGCAATCGATGGTTGATGGAGCTTTATTGTGTAATTAGGCCATTCATGGGCTTATTCTATCTTAGATTAGTTTATTTTTATGTTTAGAAGACAATTGGATTGGGCCTTGTTTGACTAAGTCCAATCCTTGTTTAATTATGTCTTTATTTCCTTTTCCTAGTTTTTCCCTAGCCCTTATGTTTGGACGAAAATTAAGTTTTATTTTTGGATATTGGTCAAATCCCTTTGCCTATATAAGGGATCCATACCCCTCATTCAATCTTGTAGAGTCCTAGCAAGCAATTAGGTTGTGATTGCTTAATTGTTTGTGAATCTTGTGATCTTAGATTGATAATTGCAGGTCTAATTATCCATCAAAGGCGACGAGCGAAGAGGAAGCTTGGTTAGGTTTATTGATTCTTCATACAAATCTAGAAGTTGAAGTTGTCAAGTAGATCTTTAGAGGATTTTCAAGGATAGATTTGAATCTAACACAACTAGATTTGCATCATCTAAGACTCTAAGTAGACTTAGGATTGGTATCAACAAGGTATAGGATGGACTAGTCTCCAAGCAAGGTCTTCAAGTCAGTTTAAAAGTCTTCCTTGTGCTGAATTCGGAGTTGAACCAAAACTGATACTGGACAACAACTTTAGGGGCAATTTCGGGATTGAAGATGACAGAATTAGAACTCGAACTTCAAAGCAAAGTTGTAGATCTCTGAGTCTTCTTTCCAACGCATGGAATCACATGGCATTAGGATGGCAGCAAACGCGAACAAGGGCACCCCGACTCTAGCTGTGGGCACAACTGGGTTCTTCATGCAACCATGTAACATGGTTATGAGCCCATGTCGATAGGATCACTCCATGACATGTCTTCTTTCCTTCTTAATTGAACTCTATCTTAGTTCTTTCACCTTTGAGTCTTCCTTCAATGATCTTCATGGCTTCAAAATGACTCCAAAAGGTTTTCAATCACGAACTTCAAATCTCCAATTCTTCACTCAAAAATGCTAAGTCCATATTTGTGTCATAAATCATCAAAATAGCTCCAAAAATAGTGAAAAACAACAAGTTTCCACTTTTCTTCTCTTCAAGACCTAAAATCACAAATACTTGCAAAATAGAGCATAACCACACATAAAAATACCAAAAAGCATAGGAAATGACCATAAAGATAGACATAATCTTGGCTCAATCAACTTACTCATTGCAACAGAAATCACCTAAAATCACAAATACTTGCAAAATAGAGCATAACCACACATAAAAATACCAAAAAGCATAGGAAATGACCATAAAGATAGACATAATCTTGGCTCAATCAACTTACTCATTGCAGCAGAAATCCCAACGTAAAGAATCAACAAAGCGCCCGTGGTTATCTCCGAATTCGGGAATGGCAGCGAAGAAACTATAGGGCAATAGGTAAATTATCCGTCAGTATAGCCTGAAACGGTCTATACTGACGGATTTTTATATTTTTTTGATGGATTCCTAGTCGTCAGTATATGGTAATTTTTTTTATAGTGATTAGGAAATGCCCCCTAAATGCGACAATATGAAAATAAATTAATACAAATTAAAGGATATAGGCCAAAAATTAGTGTCAACGAAAACTTATGATGTTACTGTGAGTAATATCATGAAAACTACAACATCTTCAATAGTCTGTAGTGACACTAAATATGGGGCTCTAGTGTCAATCATCACTACAACATTATCGGGCTTTTAATGCAAAAATTTAGATGCATTTAATGTTGTGAATCTAAGAGTAACTCTTAAATGCATTTAAACTTTATGTTTAGATGGACTTAAATTTTGCATGTATTGAATTAGTGGTTAAACAAGACCTTACAACTTAAAGGTTTATCAAACCCCAAAAGTTTATGTGAAACCCCAAAAGTTGAGCTTGTTTGGCATCGTTTTTGTTTCCTGTTTTCTGTTGCTAATTTCCTGTTTTTTGAAACAAAACAGTGAAAACATGTTTGGCAAGCTGTTTTTGTTTTCAAAAATTTTGGAAACAGAAGCAGTGTTTTGGAAAAAAGTGGAAGCAAGAATTTTGTGTTTTCATGCTTTTCCAAAACACAGAAACACAATGATGAACATTAACTCACATGCTTTTTAATCATTTTTTCTTTTACTTTTTTATTTAAAAACATACAACTAAATTGTATATCCAAACATGTTTTTGTTTTCAAAAATTGACAGCGCAACAAAATCAAAACGAAAACAAAACAAAAACAAAAAACAGAAAAATGAAAACGATACCAAACAACCCCTTAACTAATAAATCCCCAAATTAACCCAAAAAATTGAAACCCAAATTAAAAGCAGCCCACCCCAGTAAATTTTAGTTGGGCTTGAAGGATTAAAAATGACGAACTTAATTTTAGTCTAATTTGGAAACCCAAATTTATTCCTCTCAAAACCTTAAATTGTTTTTTCCTCTTTAACTCCCTCTCATCTTCGTTATGTTCCCCCTCTCACGTTCCCATCGTTTACCAACGGAGATCTCAGTAAGATAGACTCCGATCCTAACTGCTCCGCCGCTTGCAAGAACTTTTCCGCGAGAGCGAACGACTTCAGCGGTGGAGATGATTGCGACTATTGCCTTTGAGAAGCTTGTTGGATGCTTCGTGGTTCAAATGAAAAGGCCACCAATGGAAGCGAGGTCAGTGGTTCAAATTCGTTGATTGATTCAGGTAATTTCGATTTTCCTCTTACTATTTCGTTGATTGATACGATAATCTTGTTTTTGTCAATTGAGTTTGATCGTCGAATTCAGATTGGTTCTTCAAATCCGTTGACTGATTCAGGTAGTCTCGATTTTCTTCTTACTATTTTTTGTTTGATGCATTTATTTGTTGATTAGGGATTTTTTACCTAAATTTAGTTAGAACTTGATTTGCTTTAGTGTGATTCATTCTCATATTTTACTTCTCTTTCTCTTTCTCATTCTCATTCTCAGAAATATATTTGTCCAAATAGTATATTTTGTAGTTACACGATGCTTATATTTTTGTTTAATGAAAACCTTTAATTGTAGTTTGAATATAAATGTCTTCAATGATTTATTGTGGTTGTTAATTAATATTGATTTAGTTTTTAATTAAATTTGAAAATTGAGAATTTGATGCAATTAATTAAAAATGGAGCCAATGTTATTTGTTTTGCTAGTGAGCTATGGCTGCCTTTATTATTGCATCTAGAAGTATGATTAACTGTAGCAATGGAGCTACTGCTTCACAATATTTGTGCACTAAAAGCTTATCACAATTGTAGCCAAACTTTTCCATACATTGGCTAGGGCTTGGCTGCACTAAAGGAAGTGAAGCCTTTAACCAAAGGCTGCATATATTTCTCTTCTAGATGCATATATAGTTGCAGCTATAGATTCAAAATGGTGTAGTGCATGATGGTCCAAAGGTGTGTGCAGTGTAGCTTAAAGTCTTAAGAGGATAAAAATGAGTGGTTTTGTACTAAGGTTGCAGGCTTGTAGCAATGAACTAGATTGGATGATTAATGTTAAAACGCCCCTTGTTTTTTTTCTTTTCATATGATGTTGAATTGATCTTTTAAGTGCGTACGTAGTTCTTTGTTGCTACTGTCTAGATAATTGCTTGCCTTTCCTTGGTTCTTTTCTGCTCTCATTTCTGCTTGACCTTGTGCTAGTCCCTGCGAATCATATTCTGACTTGTAAAGGCCTCTGTCCAAAATTTCATGGCCAGGAATCAATTTAGGCTCATGATTTGGGCGGCCAAAATCAATTATTTTACCCCAAGCCTAATCTTGTGATGTCTAATCTTCCTTAAACATGTTATCTGTTGATGTGTATTTTTCTGTTTTGGATTAACTTGCTCAAATAACTTGACGTCAAATACTGACCTATATGTTTTTGTTGCATACCATCACCGCATGTGCACTTGACTTATGTGCATGTGCACAAGTTTTCTTGGGTTTTGCTCTTTCCCTTGCTATTTCATGGTTTGACTGGCATTCCTTGGGTTAAAGATCAACCTACTTCTGGGACTGTCCTAAACTTTGCCAATAAGAAAGAAAAAAAGAGAAGCAAGGAAGCTTCAAGAAATACAAGACCTTGTTGTGATTTTTGTATTTCATGAAATGTAAAAAAAAAATAACAATAATATAATCTTTTTGGTATTTGTAATAGCAACAAATTAATAAAGGTGGACGAAAATGTAAACTGTTTTTATTTTGTAATATTGGAACAAGAAGAAAGAGATGAAATGGCTTTTACCTATTCTACCATTGACCCAAAAGCATGCCCAATGATAAAAGTACCCAATGAAGGCCCAAAGGTTTGGCCCAAGAGCAAATGGTCTAACAAAAAAGATTTGACCCAATAGAAAGAAATAAAATGAAGAAAATGAAAAGGGAAATGGGAGAAGGAAAGGAGTAAAAAGAAATAGGTAAAGGAAATATAAAAAAGTAATTAGAAGGAATGATAAAAAGGGATTATGAGGAAAAGGAAAAGAAAATAGATGACTAATTAAGAGGAATCAAAGGAAAGGAATAACTAATTAAAAATAAAAGTAGATATATCATATATATACTATACATAAAAGTACGAGTTTTGTAAAACTTTTGAATCGACTATTATACCCTTATTTTCCTAATTGAATCGACCATTATATCCTTATTTTTCAAACATATTTCTTAAATGTCATTACTTAACTATTATAGTTTTATTCTACTAAAAACTCTATTTTTATTCAATTAAATTTAATTTCTTTATAATTACTTTATTTTTACCATTGTACTTTTTTTTTTCAAAATATAGAGTTTTATTCTACTAAAAACTCTATTTTCATTTAATTAAATTCAATATTTTATAATTATTTTATTTTTACCATTTTAATTTATAAAGTTATTATGATTGACATCTTACTATTTGATAGTTTATAATAATGTATTATGATTAAACTTTATTATTTCCCTAATGTGCAATTATTTTATTTGACTTATAATTAATTTTTTGCTTGATAAAAACTTACTGTATAATTAAAAAAATCTAACATTCTTATAACTATGTCATTTTTACCATTTTACTATTTTAATTAAAAAAAAAACTTAGATGTATTAGAAAATTTTAAATATACTTTTATAGTTTTACTCAACTAAAAACTCTATTTTTATTTAATTAAATCTAATATCCTTATAACTATTTTGTTGTTATCATTTTACTATTTTAATTAAAAAAACTTAGATATATTAGAATTTTTAAAATATATTCTCTTACAATAGTTTATACAAATAAACTTTTACAATTATTCTACTAAAAACTCTATATTTATTCGATTAAATTGAATATTTTAATAAATATTTTATTTTTACCATTTTACTTTTAAAATATTGGAGATTTTTTTGGTAGTTATGGATCCAATTCAATTATTATATAAAATAATAAAAGTATTATTATCAAGTTTAAAAGTTAAAATAAGTTGGCTAATCATTAACTATTTAAATTTTTTTAACAAATTAAGTTAAAAATTTATTTAAAATCTAATTTTTGTGATTGACTTTGTTTTTCTATTTTTGTAGTGTGTATTGGTAGTTTAAATCTGGTTCTAAGTCAAATGAGTCAGGTAATTTTCTCGAGTCATTCGGGTTTCGGCTCATCTAGGTTCAGGTCTACTAGGTCTTGGATCAGGCGGATTCGAGTTTTGACCTTGGGTCATTCAGGTTTTGGATTTTTCGGGTCTAGATTTAGGTCAATTCGATCAACCTTGAATATTTTAACTACTGGTGAAGTTTAGCAAACTGCATATACGGGTTTGTCGTGTCTGAATAGGACGGGTTTGAGTCGTTTACTTTTTTTGGTCAAATTGGGTTATGTCGGATTGGACGAGTTATCGGGTTCGGATCAGATTTTGATAGCTCTACGTATAATAAATTTCAATTATTATTATAATTTTCATTTAATTTAAACACGAGTATCACGTGCAATGCACGTGGAAGTAGAGACTAGTATTATATAAAAGTACGAGTTTTGTAAAACTTTTGAATCGCCTATCATATTCTTATTTTTCGAATATATTTCTTAAATATCATTGCTTAAATTTTTATAGTTTTAGTAAAAAAAAACTCTATTTTTATTTAATTAAATATAATATCCTTATAACTATTTTATTTTTACCATTTTACTTTTATAGTTTTACTCAACTAAAAACTCTATTTTTATTTAATTAAATCTAATATCCTTATACCTATTTTATTTTTACGATATTACTAATTTAATTAAAAAGTTTACATACATTAGAATTTTTAAAATATATTTCTTAAATGACATTATTTAAACTTTACAGTTTTTTGTTAGTAATAAAGTTTTACAGTTATTATGCTAAAAACTCTATTTTTATTTAATTAAAATCAATATTTTTATAAATATTTTATTTTTATTTTTACCATTTTAATTTTAAAAAATTGGAGACTTTTTGATTGTTCTGGACCCATTTCAATTTTATAATATAAACTAATAAAAGTACTATTATCAAGTTTAAAAGTTAAGATAAGTTGCCTAATCATCAATTATTCATTTTTTAAAATAATTAAGTTAAAATTTATTGAAAATTTAATTATTGTGATTGATCTTTTTCTATTTTTAGAGTGTGTATTGGTAGTTTAATGGATTGGATTGTATGACAAGAATTTAAAGTTTTTTTCTTTTCTTTTTTTAAAAAAAAGAGTAACATGCAATTATTTCCTTTGACTTATAAGGTTAGAGGAGTCAATTGGGCGAGTTGGACGGGTTTCGGACCCGGGTCATCAGGGTTTAGCTCAAATGAGTTAGGTAATTTTCTCGAGTCATTCGGATTTCGGATCTTCTAGGTTCAGGTCATTCGGGTCTCGGATCTAGGGTCAGGCGGGTTTGAGTTTTGGCCTCAGGTTACTCAGGTTTTAGGTCATTCGGGTTTTGGGTTTTGCAGCTTTATGACTCAGATCAATTGGGTCAGCCTTGAATTTTTTAGTGTTTAATTCTTAAATTTATTTAATATCTTTATTATTCGATTTATTTTACAATCGACAACCGATATGAAGTTTAGCAAACTGCATATACGTTGACTTGTGTACCTTTATATATTAATTTTGAATATTAAATACATAATTAATTATGAGGTGGAAGTATGTGTTCAAATAAATATTAATTATATAATATCCAAATTTAAATTCTTTCATTACATCAATTAAAATTATAAATTAATTAATAATATAAGTATCCATAAAAATGAAAATAAAATTACAACCCTTATCGATGAGATTATTAGTCCGGTAGTAAAACCTAATAGAAAAAATTGTCAAGAAATTACTAATTAATTATTATTATTTATTCATTATGTAAAAAAAATAAATTACTAATTATAAATTTATCATAAATTATTCCTAGAACTGATAATACTTATATTCATGAAGTTTAGCAAATTTAATAAAATTATAATAATAATATAAATTTTATTGAATAAATGATAATTTAGAATGGTTATAACAATTTAGATTTTATTGAATAAAATATAATTTTAGTTTATAATATTCTTGGGTCATTCGGGTTATGGGTTTGTCGGGTTTGGATAAGACAGGTTTGGGTCGTTTACTTTTTCTGGTCAAATCGGGTTCGGTCAGTTGGATGCGTTATCGAGTTTGGATTAAGTTTTGATCGCTTTATTTATAATTAATTTCAATTATTATTTTTTTAATTTAAACACAATGGGTAACGTGCAACGCACGTGGAAGTGAAAACTAGTTCGTTCAAAAAATATATATAGTAAAAGTTTGAGTATTATTTCTTATTCTTAATTCTAATTTATTAGTAATTCTCAAAAAAGAAAAACAGTTAACAACCAAAAAGTAAAATGACAATTAAAAATAAATTTTTAATTACAAAATAGAGAAATAACAATTTTTAAAAAGGAAAAAAATAAAATTATAATTTATATTCTCAAAAAAGAAAAACAG
Source organism: Corchorus olitorius (assembly GCA_001974825.2). Classification (NCBI taxonomy): domain Eukaryota; kingdom Viridiplantae; phylum Streptophyta; class Magnoliopsida; order Malvales; family Malvaceae; genus Corchorus; species Corchorus olitorius. The sequence continues at coordinate 40 of AWUE01020983.1, read as the reverse complement.
TTAACAACCAAAAAGTAAAATGACAATTAAAAATAAATTT